>NDGN011469293.1:0-10553 GCA_002564285.1 Tympanoctomys barrerae | reverse complement strand
TGACGTGACTAACCTGCTTGTCATCTCTGCTTCCCACCTGAAAGGACCAGGGCGGATTACTATCTCCCGAATCCAGTGTTTCTTCAATGGGGGCCCTCTGCATGGCTGAGCTTCCCTGCTGCCTGCCAGTTGAAACCCCACTCAGAATCTCAACCCCATTCAGATCCCTAAGCCTCTCCTGGACCCCTCAACAAAACCAGAGCCCTCCTTGAAACCGCTAGGCTTCTGGCTTCTTGCACCCTTTTAATAGCTTGTGCCAGTTCTGCTCTCAGGTAGATGTGCCTTTTCTCCTGAGGGCTTGGAAGCTCTTCCAGGTACAATGCCTTTTATTCCACTCTGATCCTGGAACTCTGGCAGAACCTGACATGCATTAAACACTCACTAAATATAAATGTAATTGGTTAGGATGTCTCTAGAGGTGGTAGCAGAATGTAGTGTTTAAAAGCCAGGCTTTGGCCACGAACATTTGTATTTAGAACCGACAGCACTGTGAGTGGCACCTTCCTTCAGGTCTCTGAGCTTCAGTTTCCTCATCTTTAAAATGGTAAGAACGCTATGTGTCTTGCCTGTTGGTTGAGGTTGGTTAAATGAGCTAATACCACTGAACATTCTCACTTCCATGACCCACAGAAGGATCCCAATACACAGTAACTCTCATCATAATTATTATTCTCTGAAAAGAAGACATAGTCAAGGAAAAAGGATTTTCTGTTCTGCACACTTGTGTCTATGTGAGCATGTGTCCCTGTAAGCAAAGGGTTAAATTTCTGATTCATGAAAAGCAGAAATTATTCCAAGGTAACCCCAGTGAGAAGACAGAAAGGTCACTCCTTGCCTACAGAATGGCACCTCTGAGGAGGCACAGCAGTTCTCTCAGGCTCCATAAACTCACAAGGGCACACACGCTGACAGACAGGGAAGGTGGGATGCGCTGTCAGAGGACTATCCCCAACCTGTGAGATTGATGAATGAGAAGACCGCCCAGCCTCTTTTCCAAGTCTCTCTCTTGAGGCCATCATCAGACACCAAATCCTGAGCTAGAGGGACAGGAAAGTGACAGGGGTTAACTCTGATACTCTTCTCCCAGTAAACAGTTCATCAATTTTATGTCTTACGCTCTTTCTGATGAGCTTAGCGGCAGAGGAGAGGGAGAGCTAATGACGATGTGGGCGGGAGGGCAGACCTGCCTTCAATCATGGCCACACCAAAATAGAGCGAACCCCTAGCAGGATGGTTGGCCCTGGGTGATTTAGAACATTCTTCCCTAACTGTAGTATCAAGCTTGCATGTGACGAATCGTTAATCATCATTAACACTTAATAGAAAGGATAAAAAAAGAACGCGAGGCTGTCATCCCTTTCCTTCCATGTAATACCTTTGGAGTTAGTAATAAAGTTTCCAGAACGTCTCTATCGCTTTTGCTTTTCTGTTTGATGAGGCCAGGTAGTCTGTGCAGCGCCCTCTGGTGGAGCAGTTCCTGCCTATGCCCTAGTGAGACGTAGCTGTCCAGCACAATGTGTCTTCTGGCTCCCAGCCTTTGCCCTCAACATCTATGTGTGAACTGTCAGTGTGTCTGTGCTAGTTAACCTTCCCTAGAGGAACAGAACTAACACAAATATATGTTTAGTTATGTGAGGAGTTTATCAGGAAGGCTTAAAGGCCACAAATAGGGGAGTCTGTGTTGGCCATCTTCAGGCTACAGAGCCCAAAAGGGTGGCAGCCACAAAAAGAAACACAGCAAGGCTGCAGTGCCAATGCAGGGCTCAAGGCCTGGAGGCTTGCTGCAGAGTCACTAGTGCAAGTCCACATTGGGCGGTAGAAGGGCTAAACAACAATGTCCAGAGTTGACAGGTGAGACTGGTGCTCCTCCAAAAGGGTGCAGGGCTTTTCTCTTTTCTTCTTTATTCCATCCAGGCTACAGCCTATTGGTTGGGATTGCTCACATCTGGGGCAGGGCTTCTTCACCAGGTTCACTGGCCCCCGTGTTAACCACCCACAGACGCATCCAGAGCTGGGCTTTCCTAATTTGCTAGGCCTTTCTTAATCTATTCAAGTGGATGTACCAGAGTCTAGAAGGTCTCTAGAGCTCAGTCGCTATGTTAGCATTCAGGGAGACCTGTGCTGAAGGTGCAAATGAAGCTGGCCATCCTGACAGGTGCATCGTCTCCTCCTGGCCATCCTGCTCTGCCTGGTGCACCCTTGGCCTTTCCTGGGCCCTCCAGACTGGTTAGGTGAGACCTCTGTGCTCCTGTTGTCCCAGGTGTTTCCCTCCATGGATGGAGCAATGATGCACAGGATGACTGCTGAGCTGTGTCTCTACCTCTCCTTCTGGCCTCTAAGACCCTCACAGTGAGGGCTGTTTCTCTGCATCTTTTTGCCAAGCAGAAGTGGCACAGGCTTCTGGAGTGGGTGGGTCTCTTGTCACATTCCTTCCTTCATGGAAACCAGTTTCTGTACATGGCACAGAGATGTACAGTAGCATCCTTCTTGCCATATGAGATGCAGGGGAAGTGACCAGGAACACTTACTCACTGAGCGCACACTGCCAACCTGGAACCACCTGCCCACTTGAATCTCATGACAACCCTACTGCACAGACTCTTTACTACCCCCGTGCTTTGTCCCACACTGAGTCAGGATCAGAGCTGAAGACCAGGGCCACCATACACACGGCTCACCCAGGAGCTGAGATTTGCAGAGACGGAGTGAGGTGTAAGATGCTTCAACTTCTCCTCCTGGTCACTTCCCCTGCATTTCATATGGCAAGAAGGATGCTACTCTCAGCACATTGAGTGGGGGAATTTAAAAATCAGGTACTACTGTGTAGGCCCCATTAACATCAGCACCCTTATGGATGAGGAAACTGAGGCTCAGAGATAGAGGAGTTTTCTCCAGGTCACAGAGATGGGAAGTATCATATCCTACATCCAAGCACTCTTGCTCCATAGCCTGGGTTTTTAACAATCATAGTCTATTGCTTCAAAAGCATCTAAATTCACCATCTGATCTGCTTCAGGGGTTTGGGGAGGCTTCCTTGAAGAAGCATCTTTGTGCTGCAAGGAAAAGGAGGTGAATTGATGTAGGTGGTGGAAGAGGGGAGACCTGCAGCAAAGGCTCCAGGTGGGCTGGAGCTCAGCAAGTGCATCAAGACTGTCATGAGCAGGATTTGTTTGCTAGACCTCTTGACAGCCTTCTCAAGAGACATCATAGCAACCCACACTGGTTCTGTGCACTGACCCGGCCCAGGCCTCTCTCTTTCTGATAAAAGACCTCACTTCAAACCATTGTGACATGTGCCTGCTGGGCTTGCGACTCACCATTCCCATGTTGTGTCACACGAGACTCAGTTTCCCTTTGTCTTTAGTTTCCTCCTCATTTTTCCTGCCCAAAGAAGTAATTAGCAAAGACATCTTAGGGTCAGAACCAGAGAGAGGTGGGGCTCAGTTTGTTTTGGAGACTTCCCTCCCTGCCTTGTGAAGAAGAGGTTGCCTATGGCACATCCACACTTGAAATGCTACTCACTAGCTATGCTTACCTGGCATTCGAGAACCTTAAAGTCTAGTTAATTTCTGCTCTCCCAGTTTATCTTCAATGAATTCCATTGACCAAACTGATCTTCCAACTTCGAGGGGACAGGAATCACTCCTCACCTTTTGCTGAATTTCTCTCACAAAATGTGAGAAACTCTCATTTGAGAGTCTACTTCTTCACCTTTAAACTTCAACTCACACTTGAGCTGCTTCCTGGGGTTTCCCTGTGGCCTAATGCCCCGAGCCCCTGCACATCTTGCATGGCATCAATGGGATTCAATCTTCTCTTGCTTCCTAACCACACTACGGTGGCAGCTCTTGTTTCCCTAGACCAGGACTGCTCAAGGTGTGGATTTCAGATCTCCCTTCATCAGAGTCATCTGAGGCTTCGGCAGCTCCATCCCACAGCAGGGTCTTCAGGTAGAGGCACTCTGGGCTTGGCATTTTAGCATCTTCTGTAAACCAACTGCTCTGCACTGACCAAGTCACTTTCCTCTCTAATTAATTTTACTGCTCTTGAGATTCTCTTTAAGAACTCACGCAGTTGAACCTTGTCTCCTCTGGGGAATGAATCTGTTTTGTACTTCTCAGTGGGCTATAATCTCTGTGATGGTCTTCAACTCTGTCTGCCTTGGCAACCCTCACAGCCATCACTCTTCCCAGCCCACCACAAATGCTCATGAAATCCACCCCTCCAGACCCTCCAGATCCTCCAGACCTCCCCAGTTCATCCCTCTGCAACCCACCCCCAATGTGTAGCTGGAGTAGCCTTCTTCACAAAGGTGTGGCACTCTGCCTTACCTGGCTCAGTGACCTCTTATAGACAGAGCCCTCAAAATCCTTCCTATCCCACACAGACCCCTTGCAGCTTTGCAGCAGCAGAAATTTCCAGCCTTATTTCTAGTACTCTACCCAAGGAATCCTTACAATAGAGTTCTTACTATTTGTAATAATCTTTTGGTCTTGCTCTCTTAGGAAACTACTGCTCCCCTTTAGGACCTAAACTACATCATTACATCTCAGAGACAAATTCTACAACCATGTCCTTTACCCCAACTCCTTCTCCAGAGGAGAGATTGTGGCTTGATCCTCTGGACCCAAGAGTTCTGCATAGCTTATAATTATAATTAAACATTTAATGGAATGCTTAAAGAGTGCCAGCCACTTTGTTAAGAGCTTTAAGCATAATATTTTACCTAATGTTTCAAAACTCTGCATTAAATACTATCATTATTATCCTCATTTTTGAAAATGAAGGAATTAAAACACAGAAAGATAAAACCACTTATGCAAGGTTATATAGTTGATCAGACAAAGAGCCAAGATCCCAGATCTTAGTCATTTGACACTGAGCAGGCATCAATAACTTGCAACATCTCCAACTTCTAGAGAGCACAGACTTGCTTTTTCTGTGTCAAAGCAGCAGGACGATGTTCCTTTGCTTCTATGGTATGTCGAAAACCTGAGTCCTCTAGGAAGCAAGAAACAGTGCCCAGCTGAGGTACCATCGCATAACCTAAAGAATGAGTTTTAATCTAAACTATCGGAGAAAGGTGGATGAATTCAGCGAAACTAAGCCATCGCTTTCAGAATAGAAACCTGAGAATGGCACTGAGGCACTGAATTTAAAGCTCTTCTTCCATCCCTATGGAGCCATAGTAATTTACCTTGAAAGTTTCAGGTATAATTTATTCCTAAAAGGGACCTCTAGAATAATCTAGTAATTTTTTTGTGTGTGTGAACCTGACAACACTTATTTTCTTCTTAACCGCATTTAAAATTTTGTTTAAGGAAAAAAGCATAAACTTGAATGTTAACTTTGCTAGGTGAGGATGACATATGGGTCACTTTTGCTGAGTTAGAGATAAGGGAGATCGGTGCCTTCCTCGTTGGCTCTTTCTAATTCTCTGCTTTCTGGATGTCTGAGGCGGGCAGCTCTGCTCTGCCCCACCCTTCTGCCGTGGTGTTCCTGCCCTGGCACCAGCGGACTGTGGACTGAAACCTCTGAAATCGCAAGCCAAATAAACCTTTCCCTCTTTACATCAGGTATTTTGTCCCAGAAACAGAAAGGTAATGAATACATACCCCTAGAGGCTAGATAGTACAGAATGGATAGAAACTCTGTAGTGAGACCTAAAATCTTACCTATACCAATCGCTAACATCATCCTCTTAGGCCAAGGTAGTTAGTGTGCCTTGTCTTCATTTCCCTCATCAAGGAAATTTAATATTTATCTTGCAAAGTTGCTATTAGGATTATATGAAATGATTATGATAAGATAGATGGTACATTGAGCATCCCCAGTAAATGTTATCGGTTATTCTTAATTAACATTGAATGTATTGGGCTGGCCAGATAGCTCAGCAGACTAAAGTGCCTGCTTAGGCAGACTGCAGTGGCCATAGTTTGATCTGTGACATGCCATGCTGGCCCATCCCCTGGGTGAACTGAGAKGGCARTTGAGACTGGGCATGGTGGCATGCACCTGTAATCCCAGCTCTTGGGAGGCTGAAAACAGGACAATCACTGCAAGTCTGATCTATGTAGTGAGACCCTGTAGACCCTGCAGACCCTGTCCTAAATATATTTTTTAAAAATCATAAAAAACATTGAATATATGTATTGATATAGGTGGATTTAATCCTTTCAGCTTGTTTATTTGTTTGTCCTATTTTTTCTGTCCTGTGTTTTCCCTCCCAACCTTCTGCCTAATTATTTGAATTAGAATTACATTCATGTATTGATTTTTACTATAGATCTTTGCATTTTGGTGGCTATGCTAGGGGTGACACAATGTCTTTAACTTTCCGTATTCTACTTAGAAACTGAGCTGCCATTGTCCTTTTCCTTAACCCTTCAGGCCCCATCCTGTATGCTATAATTGTTGTCTACCTGCATTTGAAGCCTATGGAACATGGTGAAATTTTCATTTTAAATAGTCATATATAATGCAAGAAATTAAAAGAAAAAAGTTAATGATTTCAATTGCTCTTAATTTTTTTCATAAAAACATAATTTCCATGTGGTGCCATTTTCCTTCAACCTGAAGAATGTTAAAAAAAAAATTAGCTACTTTTATCTGAAAATCTCTTCACTTTCATTTTTAAGGGACATTTTACCTAGATATAAAAGTTCTGTTTCCAAAAGTTTTCTTTTTCTTTTCTTTTTTTAGCACTTCAAAGAATATTGGTCCATTGACATCTGGCTTCCATACTCTATGATGAGAAATCCATCATGTTTCAAATCATCATGTGCTTGTAGTATATTTGCATACAGTGCCTACACAGCTCAGACACATTCTGTATACGTGCAATTTTCTTTCGGGTGCTTTCAAAGTTGCTTTTGGTGGTTTGACCATGGTGTACATAGCCATTGTTTTCTTTCCCCCATTTGTGATTTGCTGAAACCCTTAAATGCATAAGAGTGTTTTTCACCAAATTTGGGAGATTTTCAGCCATTATATATTTAAGCATATTTTCTATATCATTCTCACTCCTCTCTACTTAGCTCCAGTATGCCACTTGACATTGTCCTATAATTATTGATATCATATTATTTTAAATGCTTCCTTCTTCCTCTTCATTAGTTTGGATCATTTCTGTCAATCTATCTTCAAACTTCTTGACTTTTTCCTGTCATCTCCACTCTGCTTTTTTATACTCATTCAGTGAATTTCTAAATTTGGATGCTATCTCGAATAACTTTTAAATTTAGACACTATCTCAAAGAATTTGTATCTTTGTCTTTCCACTGATTTTAATCACATTTTCTTTTAGTTTGTTGAGCTTCGCTACAATACCATCCTTCAAAGTCTGTCTTTCAGTTTCAGCTTCTGTGCCACATTGGGTTTGGTCTCAACTGATTGTAGTTTTCCTTCAGCCTGTCTCAAATTTTCCATTCTTTTATGTCAAGACATTTTAGGGTGTATTCCACATGCTGTTACTCTCAGATTGTAGACACTTTAGATTCTGTTATATTCCTGTAAAGAGCATTGTTTTGGTTTCAGTTGGCAATTGATTTTGTTGGACCCTAACCCAACTCTCGCTTCTACGTGACAACACAAATTTCAGTTTAGTTCTCCTGTCTTTCGCTGAGCTTCTTAATGTCTTTGCTATTATTTGAGTGAATTTCTGGAATAACACTACGACCTTGGCATTTAATACACAGAATTCAAGGCTCCTCCTTTCTGTCTCCTTTCAGTGATTTTTCCCTCACTTTTTATCAGCTGTGGTTACTCTGTTTTTAGGTCACTTATCTGGAGCTTTACCTTCTTCAAACAGGGCTGACTTCAGCTTCCTCTAAAGCACATAGCCTCAAAAACAAATACTTTACTTCCCTCCATTCACTCCTTTTAATCTTTGACTGCCTTAGAAAATCTGCTTACTTCTGTTCCCCTTCTAGGGCCTTCAGAATTTCGAGCTGGTGCTGTGATTTATGGTTCAAGCGTGCTGCTCACTGATGCATGTTTTAGGAGCCTGGTCTCCTCAGTGTGGCAGTGTGAAAGGTGATGTTAAGAGGCGTAGCCCAGGGCGAGGTTTCAAGGCTGGGCTCTCGCTGCACTTTGAATGTGATCTCTCTTGCATTCTCTGTAATATGGCGCAGACAGGTGAACCTCACCAAAGCCGGTGCCATGCTGTTTGAGCATAGTCAGCCTTCAACACTGTGCAATAAATAAACCTCTGTCTTTAATAAGGTACTGAACAAAAATGTTTTATTGTAGAAGTAGAATAAGACAGCTCTTATTCAGGGAGAGTGAAGGCCACCCTCATTGTCACATTTATATATTTTGAAAGCTTCCTTGTCTTTGATCTCTGAAGAAACATTCTTGAAATCTGAGTCTGGATTTACAAGATTTTTTAAGAGTACCATCCACTAAGCATAAGCAAGGAAGAGAGACAGAAGGAGAGAGAGGGAGGGAGGGAGACAAAGAGATAGAGAGAGATAGAGACAGAGACAGAGACAGAGAAATAAGAGATTCTCATTTATAACCTGAAATCTTTGGGGTTGGTGTTATTGTCTCTATTTTAAGATTACTAAATGAAGTCACTCAGGCTGGATCTGTTTGTGAACTGACTCCCACACTGACCCAGGGCAAGACTGGATGGACTGGTGAAAGAATGCTTGGCCACTTCTTACTGTAAACTGTTGGCCACCAAAGATGAAGCGAATAGCCCAACTGAGCAGAAATGACACATGGGACTGAGATTGTCATGAGTAATGCGTGCTGGAAAGGCAGGACTTGACATATTTACATCCTTCATTTACCAAATAACTTCCTTAGCTTACACTGCCTATTCCAAGTATAGTCCATTTGAAAAAGTCACCTCACATGTGTAGTTGAGACTGAAGTCAGTTCCTAAGCCAAAAAAAAAAAAAAATCCTAGAGCCATAGAGAAGGACCATATAATTCCTCTCTGTCAACACAACCTGGCCTTACTGTAATCCAGCCTTGAAGAAGATTATGTGTGTGTGTGTGTGTGTGTGTGTATGTGTGTAATTTATTTACTTTGTAGAAATAGTTGGACTGTTCAGATAAGTAATGCAGGTGCTACAAGTAAGTCCCAAAACCTCAGTGCTTTAGCACAATAAAAGTTTATGTCTTGCTTATAAAGTGCCTATTGCAGACATTTCCAGTCAACAAGATTCTTTCTTGTAATGATTCAGGCTCTTGCATTCCTCCTGTTTTGGCCCTTCACCATCCTTGGGTCTTGGGGTTCTTTGATGAGAGCTCAGTACTCATCTAGACGTGGAAGAAGAGATCTGGAGGCTGACCCAGGAGCTCTTAGGTGTCTGGGCCCCAGAAGTGGCACAATCATGTTTGATCTTACTCTAAAAGTAAAATCAGTACCTAGCTACAGGGGAGGGGGATATGCAATCTAGCTTTGAATCTAAGAAGAAAAAGATATATGTTTGAGTGGAAACCCAGAAGTCTTGGCCACATTTGTCTTAGTTGTCATCTAAAGTCACTCAATAAAACAAGACATTCATTCTTTGAAAGGTGCGACTGCACCAAGACACGGAGCACAGCCAATGCCCACTGCCTGCTGCTTCTGCCCCTTAGTAGATACTCAGTTTTTACATTGTTAAGCCAAATCATTTGAATTACTTAACTTCATCCTGAGCCTGTGTTGATGAATTTCTGTCAGAGGACCCTGACTTTCAACAGCTCTCTTTCAATTTTTCAAAGTTATGATGGTGTGAGAGTGTTCTGTTCTTCACTTCAGTACAATGTTGGATAAGTGACACAAGATACGGAACATTGTCCTGTAAAGTAGGCTTTTAGTTAGATGGTTTCTCCCTGCTGTAGGCTAGTGTGTTCTGAGCATGCTTAAGATCGGCTAGGCTAAGCTGACTTGTTTGGTAAGTTAGGTACATCAAATGCACTTTTGATATTAGGATATTTTCTACTTAAAAGGTGTTTGCTTGGATATCACCCCAGAGTAATCCAGAGAGCGTCTGTCCCTTAACATGCATTGTAAACAATTCCATTAGATGGCTCCATGCATTCTACCTAGCAAAGTGCCTGGAAGAGAAAAAGGAACTCAATAAGTGCTCACTGAATAAAGTAATGGATAGAGGAGGAAGAGGAATGGAGTAGGAAGAGAAAGGAAGGAAGGGAGAGAGGAAAGAAGGAAAAAAAGGAGGGAAGAAGAGAACAAGGATCAATGAAAAGCATGTGTCTCATGAAGCTGTGGATGCCACACACCTAAGGTAGCAAAATATAACATGTGTCTATGAACCCAGGTGGGAAGCGGAAGGGTAACCCTTCATTCATCCACCTGCAAAGCCACTCAATAGACACCCCAAGAACTAGCAGCCCTGCCCCACCAGCCAGCAAATGCTTGCACCCCATCTTCCCATGGGTTCTGATTTGAGACCTATTGAGCCAATTGCTGTTTCAGAAAAGACAAAGCCACAATAAAAAAACAAAGGAAAAGCTTACAAGGACCGAATCAAAGGCATTAATCAATTCTCCTTCTTTCCTTCTCTGTCCCCAGAGAGAAGTGGGGAGAGCTCACATTC
>NDGN011469292.1:0-10638 GCA_002564285.1 Tympanoctomys barrerae | reverse complement strand
ATATTTTTATTTACCTCAGAAAGGAGCTCTAAGGGTGGAGGGAGAAGTGGTCTGCTCTCTCTTCAGCTAGCAGAACAGTGCGCCTCTGGTCCTCACACCTCCTGCTTCTGTGGATACAGGAGCCACGCTTCCTGGGAGGGCAGAGCTGGGCAGGAGCCCTCTTGCCCTTTATGGAGCTTTATGGCATCTGTGGACTTTGTCATCTGCTGCTTTGAGTGAAGCAGAGAAACAGCCCCTGCAGCATGAGAAAGCCCCAAGCTCTGAGTTTATACCTCCACATCAACAAAAACTGAATGTTTTTGAGCTTTAGAATGTGTTATGTCATTTGAATTAATTTTTGACCATGCTTCGGCTTTGGAGAGGAATTGTTTCATACAGACACTGGTACTTTTTGAACATAATAGCTAAAGATTCTAAAATGCATGTTTTATAATGTTAAATTTTAACCAGTCAGGAAAATTTTATGTTACCATTGACAGTTATTTTTTTTTTTGCATGAATATTGTTCAGGCTGCAATGTTTAAAAGCTTTGCTAACTCTTATTTGTACTATCTCAAGTTCCTTACTATGTTTGATGGTACCCTTGCCAAGATATTTAGCATGTAAAAAGCAGGTTTCGCATTTTTGTTTTTAACAGCTTCATATTGAAGCTGAGACTTACAAGCAAGTTGAGCAGCAGACATGGTATGCTGCATCGTGTCACAGAAAGCCACTGCCAGAATCGTGGTAAACACAATGTGTTAAAAAAAAAAAGAAAAGGAGACTGTAAAGGGTGGCCTCAGGGCACACGGGCAGTGGCAGGTCTCTACCCTTCACAGCCTCAGAACTGCAGAAGGGCCGGACTTTACTGGGCGGAGAAAGCCACAGAGCGCCATGTTCCAGACTGGCAGTGGCAGCCACAGCAGATTCCGGAATGGTGGCAGCATACAGAATTTGTTCCTCAGAATCAGGGTCAGAGTGTTCGGTAGTCCAGGTCCTTGATCCCTACAGCCAAAAGAGAGGAAAACCTGCCTACTGCTCCGGCTGGCAGCAGAACTTGGCATCATCCACGTGACACTGGCTTTAGGTGCAGGCAGAATGCAAGAGTTCTGAGGTTAAGAAGGCTTCCACCTAGATTTCAGCAGGCCTGGGAGGCCCGGCAGCATGCCCCTGAGACGGCAGCATGCGAAGCAGAGCGAGAGAAGCCTAATGTGCAGAGGAAACTCCGGAAGTCTGCAAAAGCCAGGAACATGGGTTGTCTAAGGAAAGCTGCAAGGAGGGAGCAAAGCCAGCCCGAGAAGCCATGAGAGCTACAGCCAGCAGCAGCACCACAGAGGGGAGCCACATGGAGCTCACAGTTGGCCACAGATTCTTTCAGATGTTCCTCAGGAAACTATAGGACCTAATGTTTGCCCTTTGGATCTTGGACTTGCTTTGGTCCCAGTGCTTTGTATCCTGTTGTTTGTACCTTTGGGAATGGTAATGCTTTGCTTGTGCCATTGAATATTGGAAGTGTTTAACATTTCATTTATACAGGGCTCACAGTTAAGAGTTTGACTTAGATCCTAGCCGAGACTTGGGACTTGGACTTCTCAGACATGCTGACACTGTTAGGACTTTGGCAACTCCTACAGATGGACTAAAATGCCATTTGCACAGAGGGAGTGCATGAGTCTTTGGGGGTCCAGAAGCAGAACATTATGGTGTCTAGATGCCCCCTCCCAAACCTCTTGCACTCACTGGGTCAGCTTCTAGATTTTGTGATTAATTCATCATCCAATGCTGGGATTGTGGGTATGAGTGCTACCCCCACCCTGGAGTGGGTAATCTGAATTATAATGTAGGGAGGGGAGGGGGGCTTGTTAGGTGCCATAGCTGTTGCCCCTCCCTTTGCTCTTTCCTGCTTTCTGCAGCCATGAACTGTTGCCCTCTGCCATGTGTCACTCTGCCTTGGAGCCAGCTGAGCATGGACTGAAACTTCTACTAACTGTGAGCTAAGTAAATAAACCTTTCCTTCCTTAACTTTGGGTGTTTGGTATTTTGTTTTAAAAAATGACAGAATAACCAGAACAGGTGCAAGCAGTGACAGGATGGCGATGATGAAGATGGTTCCCTAGGACAGTACGGAGCAGAGCCCCAGAGCCAAAGCAGAGATCAAAACAGGGGCTTCAGGGCTTGGCAGTCTCTGCTCGCTCAGTCAGTGGTCACCCTTTCAACAGCTTTTTCTCTTCCCAAAATTTTAAAAGGCAAAAGATTTATATCATCTGAAGAGAAACTAGAGTATGTCTTACCAAGATTTTAGTTATCTATGGTAAGCAGTGATCCAAAAAGCAACAGAAAATTCAAAAAGTAAATAACTCATAAGCTTTACACAGTATGCCATTTAAATAGCTTGGCAAAAATGTCCTGGGCACGTCCCACGAGTGCTCGTCCACTGATCCAATACACGGCAATCATTATGCTACTCACCACCATTCATTTAGCAGCTGTCTCAGTTACTGGATCAGCCGTCCCAACTGTGTGAGAATCGCAGTTCTTGTGGTCAAGTAACCCTCAGGTGGAAGCCTTACACTAAGTTGCCATTCCCACTTCGCTCACCTCAGTGCATTTTGTTACATGGCATTGTATGAACCAACAACCTTCAGGAAGGATGTGTACATGGAGACAGCACCCTATTTCATTACTATTTATTATCACTCAGCACTCCTTGTGCCTAACTTACAAGTCACCCTTTATCATATTTTGTATATATGTATAAAAACACAGCACATACAGGTTTTGGTACCACTCATGGTGCCAGGCATCCGGCAGGAGTCGTAGAAAGTATCCCCTCAGGACGAAGGAATTTGACATAACTAAGATTACTATGTTGAGGACCCTAATGGAGTAAAGCAGATAAAATGCAAGAAGATACTCAGCAAAATGGGAGCACTACAAATGAGTACCAAGTAAATCCGAAGGGGAAAACACCACACAAAAGAATTAAAAATTCTTTTGAAAGTTCAAGAGTAGTCCCAAAACAAGTGGGGAAAGGCTCAGTGGAATTAAACACACATAGGCAGAAACTTCACAAGCTGATGGGAAGAGGTAGAGGAACAATAGAATGCAATATCCAAGAGATACAAGGAATGTGATTTATCAGTACAGCACACATACTACTTGAATTCCAGAAGAGAGAATAAAGCAGAAAAAATATTTAAGTAATGGCCAGAAAAACCCTTCCCAAAATGAGTGAAAGACACCAAACCACAGATCCATGAAGCTCAATGAAGAGCACGCAGGGTAGGTACCTAAAGGCAAACCACGACATCCTTCCTAAAACTGCAAAATGCGAAAGCAAATGAAAAATACCGACAAAGGCAAGGCGTGGGGGACGCGGCAGAAACAACACACTGAGAGAGCAACAAGGAGTTACAATGCAGGTCTCATTAGAAACCTTGCAAATAAGAGTGAGAGGAAGCATTTCAAGTCTTGAAAGAAAACAGCCAGTTAAAATTGTATGGCGGATGAAATTCTCTTTTCAAAGTGATAAAATGATACTTTCCAGTCAAAAATAAAAGAATGTATTGTCAGCACATCTGTCCCAGAAGAAACGTTCTTTTAAAACTTCACAAGCAAAAAAATAGAATTCTATATATATATAATCAGAAATTGAGATCTATACAATCAAAGGAGAGTCTTAGAGAAGCAATTTTAATATAGGTAAAATACTGTATCATTCACTGTTCATGAAACAGACAATGCCAGCTATACATAAAATATGTAAGAATTCATGAGCTTACAATGGCCACCGCAGTCAGGTGTGGCAGTGTGCAAAGGGTCTGGCTGCACACTGGGGATCCCCAGGGTCCAAGGGTTCACCACGCTGTCCCACACGCGTCTGCATCAGGAGGCCGGCCAGTCTGAGCTGGAAGCCGAAGGACGACATCCAAGGTGAAGGTGGAGGCCAGAGCTCCCAGGAAAGCGGCAGGCCCTCCTCGCCCTTCGCTTCCTGTACGCCATCCTCTTTATGTCGTTCTCCTCACATCCCCTCTTACGCCATTTCCCCTCATGTCATTCTCCAGACAGTCTTCCCTTGCGCGGGCCGTCCACACCCAGAACTGAGAGGATCCGGCTTAGTTGGGCCTTCTTACCTAAAGTGACGCAATCTGTAACTATCACAAATGCAGATTTTTTTCATAATTTTTAATTTTTCTACCATAATTTTGAAAAAAATAATAAACCAATACACTGAATAATAATGTTTAGCATACAGATAAATTAAGTTACTGACAGAGTATGGGGCATAGAAAGGTAAGACTTGAGTATTCTATCATTAGGGATCTGATATGTACTTCAAGTACAGTCATGTTTCTGAGTGTGTATGTACGTGACTTAGAAATATTCATTGTAAGTACTAGGATAGCCAGTAAAAATTAGAAATCAGTAGAACTGATATGAAGGAGATAAATGGAAGCCTTATGAAATGCTTAATTAAATCAAAGATGGCAGAAAGGGGAGCAAGCACAGCAAACAGAAAAGCTGGAAGACAGACGCGGAGCCAGTGTGCCGCTAACAACTTCACAGGTGAGTGGCCCACAGGCAAAATGATGTATGGACGCTGTCCAAGCAGATAATAACACAGAAAATCCCAACTAAATGCCGTCTATAAAAGTTATACAACTATAAGATCTAAGAGCAGTTAAAATTCAAATGAACACAGAGCTATGAAGATAGTAAAAAGAGCCGTGATTTCCAGTTTAGAGTGAGAGTGAAATAAATATATACAGCACAAGACATTCTGGTGGCAGTAAAAGTATTCTGCACATCACTGCAGCAGCGATACACAAACGAAATTCTTCTAGATGCAATACGAAGAATGACCCTGATATAAACTGTAAATGTTATATCAACATTTCTTAATGAATTTTAGCAAGTGAACCAGACTAGTAAGATATTAATAACAGGGAAAACTGGAAAACTTACCTAGCAAAAGAAGGAAAATATGGGAACATTGTACCTTCTGCTCAATTCTTTTAGAAACCTAACACTATTCAAAAAATAAAATAATTAAAAATAAACACATATCCCAAGACAGACCTCTGCGAAAGGCTCTCCTATGCCACCTTAATTTGCAGAAACCTAACAAAAGTATTAAAATAAAGTTTGTTATATAAATGTAAAAGGATTTTGTGCTCATATAAAGACAAATGTTTTAGAAGAAAAATAATTGCATAGGAAATTATCTGTAATAAGCAATAAGAAAGAAAACATGGGGAAAGCTAAGGAACTCATTACAAGCTTTATCCTACACCAATTATGATAGATACCAGGCTAACCTCCACCGCAAGAAAGCCATAGTGTTTATATTAATTTCAGAAACTTAGGTTTCAGGAAAAATAAATTTTAGAAGCAAAGGGAGTCATTCCAGTATGACAAATAAGTTAATTTTCTAAAGTACAGACTAACCTTAAATGTGCAGAAAGCTATAGAGAAAGTATGAAAATACACACAAGAAAAAGTGATAGAAATAAAGGAAAAAATAGACAAATCCGCTGTTGTAGTTAGAGTCCACCTGACCCCCCCACACACACACACACGACAAATGGGAGATTGTGCAGGGAGAACACGGCGAGGGCGTAAATGACTTGGACGGTACCATCAATCAACTTGATCTAGTGAGCAGTTGTGGAATGCGGCATCCAACAACCAGCGTCCTTCGGAAAGCTCATGCGACATCCCCAAGATGGACCGTGCACTGGCCCGCAACACACAACAGACACATGTACAAACATAAAAATCATGCAAACTTGCTCTCAGGCTAGGATAAAATTCAATGAAATGAATAACTGAGGGGGCCTCACGGGTTAGCCCAGATGTCTAAAGCGCCTGCTTGGGCCAACTCAGTCAGGTAGGGGACCACGGTCGATGCCCAGCACCACACACCGCACCAGACCAGTCCTTAAGGCAGCCCGAGCCAGCAAAAAATAAAAATTAAAAAAATAAAAAATAATTGAAAGGTAACAGGGAAATCCCCAAATGTTTCAAGATTAAACAATTATTTTTCAATAAACCGTGGAGCACAGAAAAGGTCCTGAGGGAAATGTAAAAGTAGCTTTAACTAAGGAAAGCAAACTAAAATTTACAAAAGGTGACTGTTGTAGGCCTAAAAGGGGAACAGCTCGCTTCAGGAAACTAAGGATTGAAGAAAACATTAGACCTAAAGCAAGCAGCTGAAAGGAGAGGATGAAAATTAGAGTAGAAACTAATGAAATTGAAAATGACAGAGAAAAATCAACATTAGCAGAATTTTCTTCTTTAAAAAGCTGAATAAAACTGATGAAGTTCTAATCAGCGCCAAAAACGATAAAGTAGAGAAGATGTGAATTACTAGCATCCGAACTGAATGGAGAATCAGGGCCACAGCTCCCCGAGCACTAAGAGTAACGGGACTGTCATGCCCAAGCCCTTACCCACAGTTGCTAACTTTGATGAAATGAGCCGATTCCTTTAATGATATTAACCACCAATGTAGTACTTAGTGAAAAACATAAAACCTAAATAGACCTAAATTTGTTAAATAGTTTGAGTTAATAATTAAACATCATCCACAAAAAAACCACACCCAGATTATTTCATTGAAAATCCCACTAATCACACTGCAGAAATAATTCCAATATACTCACTCTTTCAGAAAATGGAAGCAGAGGGGACATGCATAACTCATTGTTTGAGTCCAGCATTACTCCTCTACCCAAAGCAAAGAAAGCAACTATAATAAGCTTAGAGATCCAGAGTTTCCATAAAGACAAACACTAAAATATTTTTCAAATGTTAAAAAATTATATCCATTGATTTATAAACGTCATCAGCCAAGTGAAAGTCAATCTCAAAATGTAAAGTTGGTCCTACATTCATAAACCAGTCAATGTAAGTTACTGTACTACCACATAAAGTAAAAAAGTATATATGATTAAAGCCACTGATGCAAACTACTGACAATAAGGAACACTCATTCATCATAATCAAAAAATAGGACTATGGGAAAACCTTTTTCATAAAGCAAATATACGAAAAGCATATACCCAATGTCAAATTTAATGGCAAGGTTTGAAATGTTTCCCCCAAGAATGACAACAGGTAAAGATGTGATTTTATTGCACGTCCATTCAGTATTGTACTGGAAGATCCAGAAAGTAAAACAGGACAAATAAAAGAAACAAAAATTATATAGGGGGGAAGGGAAAAATACAACCATCTTTATTTGCAGATTGTATAATCAGTATTTAGGTTTTGAAAAAATCCAGAATTTAAAAAATCTATAAAAACGTTTCTTGGCGATAGCAAACAAATATAATAGGGTTGCAAGCCCCAAGGGCAATCCCCAAGCTCCTTCCTGGCCACATGTGGACAGGCCCACGCACGGAAGTCCACGCAACTGTGGCTTGCGGGCAGGGCTGCTGCGCAGTCACTGTGCACGTGTGCATTTCTCACTCTTACGGCTGAGAGGAACCTAGTGGCGGCCCTCCCACAGCAAGACCACACCCCGCGGCCGGCTCATGGCTCCCAGCACCACTTCTCAGCTAAAGGAGCCAAAGCACCTCGGAAAACATGAGGGCGGTCTCTCCAGGGGAGGGTTCAGGGAGTGTACAAAATAATACAGATCTTCATGTCATGCCAGCCGTGAAAGATGAGAAAAATTTTAAAAGAAGACAGTAATTCACAATTCGCAAGGAAGACGTGACCGTGAAACACTCTGTAGTGTCCCAGTTGGGGCTCTGAAGCAGAAAAGGGCACTGATCTCACTGCTCTCCAGATTCTGCACAAGGACAGGCAGTGTAGACGCGCTAACACCGTGTCAGTCCTGGCTACTTGTGGAAAATATGTCCTACTAACATCAAGAGAGGTCAACCACAGAAGAAACTGGATGTGCAGGGAGTAGGAACAAACTCACTGGCTGTAACTTTTCTAAAACGAAAACTTTTCTCAAATTAAATGTTTATTTTAAAAAAGAGTGACAAAATACTACTTCTACTCTCTAGAAAGTGTGTGTGAAGTGTAAGGGTCGGTACAGAGCACGCCATAAAATCCCCCGGGCCAGCGGCAGGCGGGAGCCCAAGGCACGCGTGCCCTGTGAGCAGCGGCCAAGGCGCCCGCCCGCGCCAGCAGCTGAGCACGGCTGGCCGTGCACACAGGGCAGCGCAGCGCGCCCCGCTCAGTAGCTGGGGCTGGGCTCGCAGTGTGGACACTCGGACTCTAGCGTGCTCGCCACCACTGACTTAGGCTATTCCTTTTGGGGGAGGACTGTAACTACAAATTAAATTTTCTTCACAGCTCTCGGGCATTCATTTGTTTACTGCCGGTGGAATTTTGGTGGCTGGTAGTTTTAGAGGAGCTGTGGAACTCCCAATTCTTCATGCTGTGGAATCTATGGGTATAACGATGTGACCGCGGCTACCTTTTCTTTTCAATACTTACAGAATAGTGAAATCCCCTCATTTCATTGGTAAGGATGGCAATTTCCATCATGTCTTTTTATTTGCAAAGTGTTATCAATTGCATTGATTTTTAAATTGAAAATTTGTGTTTTACTGATTTTCGCTACTTTCCTATCTTCATTGGGACCTAGCTCTGCTCCTTTATTTAGTATAGTTTCCCTGTTAATGATTGTTTTCTGCTTCTATATATTTGCCTTTTGCTTTTAGATTCCATGGGTAAGTGAGGGGAACTTTTTTTGTGTGTGTGTGTGCTTGGCTATTTCACTCATCAAAATGTCTTCCAGGCTTACATATCCTGTGACGAATGGCAAAGTTGCTCTCTTCTAAGACTCAGTAATGTTTTATTTTACAGGCATGTGCCGCGTCCCTCCCCTCATCCGGCCAGGGACGGCCACTGATGCTGCCTCCTCAGCGTGGGCGTCATGAGCACAGCTGCACTCACCACAGGAGTGCAGGGGCCTCCCTGGGGAGGTGACGTCATGTGCTTTAGTATGACACCTCTATTTTTGGCTTCTTTAGAAATCACCTGAGCCAGTACTGAATCATGCTTCTTTTCTTCTGCTTTTAAAACCTTTCTTAGTACATGCCTGGATAATGACCCCAAGCACTGTGCGAAACGGCACAGGCACTCAGCGTGGGGCAGGCCTGTCCCCCTTCCTCCACCTGCTTCCCACTCTGCAAAGCCGTGCAAGCAGCAGTGCTTAGGTGGCCCCACCAGCGTGTCTTCACCTCCACCCCGACATACTCAGTTGCCATAAGCGACAAAACAGAAAATGTGACATCCTGTGAGAGTGACATTGCGAAGTCACTGTTCGTTAGGTACAACGCACACTGGAACGTCCCGTAAACAGCAGCTAACCGGAATTGTTTTTCAAGTGACTTCATATTTCTTCGGAACACTCTTTCTTTCTCCCTACACCGTAAGCCATTTCCTCTCTTCTGGCCTCCCCTGTGCACGATACAGTGACAACGCCCGGACGCACTGGTCTCCAGATGAGGAGCGGCACAGCTCCCGGCCTCTCCCGGGCTGCCTTTGGTCATTAGCACCGAGCTCGTTTATCTTCCCACTAGGTATCAGAGTTCTCACCATAGGAAACAGGCATTAAAAAGTCATTCAAAAGGTATTCATTTGAAAGGTGTATACTCCTATATTTGAAGGTATTCATCAGAGCAAGTAGGCCACTGTGGGTGAGCATACCCTAAGCTATTGATACTGGTCACCTCAGGTGGTGGAGTGGAGCAGGGAATAGAGGGGGACGTTAACTGTCTTTAGTGCAGCATTTTATTGTACAGTAGTCACAAAGAATGTGTAAAAATTAGTAATTTACACAAAGTACAAAAATAAAGACCCAAGAGAAGCAGTTCCTTTCCTTTATTCTCCCAGCTCCCTGCCCACGTCGGCAGTGATAAGCGTGGCTCTGCTGCCTCTACCTGCTGCAGGGAGTCCGCGTGCGGTGGGCCAGCACACGGAGGGACTCCAGGCCCACCGTCCAGATGCTCCTTTCATTATCCCGAGCGACTCCGTGTGAGTCCTTTCTCTGCCAAGGACTTAACTTGCAGGCAGTGAATCAATTTTAAGTCAATTTCAAGCACCTGAAGGGAGGGCAGTCAGTCCCGACATGAGGCCTGTCAGTGCAGGGCAAACATGAGCAGCCCCCAACCCCATGAGCTGAGGCCTACCGCGTGGCCCGGCGGGGCCCACACACACCCAGAGCTACGAGAGCATCCTTTCCAGACAGAGGTGGCAACAGCTGACTGGAGTGACCTAGTCTGCCTGGAAGACGCCAGGTACATCAAGGGGAGGGGACGAGACAGAACTTAGGGGAACTGATTTAAATACAAATTCCCAATTTAACATTTGTGTTGCTATACAGCCTTAATGGTGGCTCCTAAGGCTCAAGTCAACAGCTTCTGCTGATGACTCACTGCTATTATGGACTGCTGGACTATATTGGGTTCTTTTGCTATATTCAGGCACCTACAATATTTGGACTGGCATCAAGTACGAAAACGTCCTTTAAAAACTTTTCAAAATACGGCTTCTCTAACAGGAATGGAACACACACCTCTGACGAAACAAAACAAAAAAGGAGGATATAAATAAAGGATTATTTTGTAGGGGATATATATATATACATATATATATATATGTATATATATATATATATATATATATATATAT
>NDGN011469280.1:0-20484 GCA_002564285.1 Tympanoctomys barrerae | reverse complement strand
CCCCTCCCACAGTTGTAAGGCATCTCATCTTCTGTGCTGTCTCCTTCAAGGGCCTGGCCCAGTCTGACTGCCTATAATATTTCTATCTAACTCTGCTGCCTGCAATAAGAAGAGACGATGTGGTGGCTCAGTAGAGAGGGCCAGCGTGCAGGGAGTACAGGAGGCCCATGGACTGGCCTGTTCCCAGGCCCTGGTCCGGGCCTCAGCCTCACCCAAGCAAGAGACAAGCTCATGTGTGACAGTGGTCAGGGTGACCTGCGTGATGGCAGCCCTCACCTCCAGACTGTCCCTACTTGCTTATTTCCAACCATGAGACCTGGTGACATCTTTATGTCTGGAAATAGACATGGGGGTAAATGGAAACCTGGGTAAGTATCCTGAAGGCCAAACCCACTTAGAGTGGTTGGAAAGATATTGGTTTATAGCTGCTTATGAGGAAGAGAAAAAACAGCGCTGGCTAAAGACTGGAGGCTAAAAAAGTTCAAAGAGAAAGGTGTGTCAAATGATGTAGAAATCAGTGGAGAGGAGGTGGGCTGCAGGTGCCACCTGATGGCAGCTCTCTGTGGTCTTCAGTAGCCTGCCTTTCCCAGTTCTATATTTAAACAGGGACACTTTTTCTGAAATACACGCTATGGTTAGAAGAAAATGGGTGAGCTCTGACCCAGAGTAATGGTCAGTGCTTGTAGAGTGCTTGCTATGTGCTTTGCATTCATTATGTTACTTAGGCTTCACACATGCAAAACCAAGGAGGCCATGGTTGAGCGCTTTGCACAAGCCACACACCTGGTAGGGCCAGGGCACCGGGACCCTAGTCCAGACCAGGCTGCGGCTGCTGGAGAGCAGGCTTTTAGCTTCTGTTCTGTGTGACTTTTTGCCCCCCGAGAAGGCAGCTCTGCTGGGAGACCCCACAGCCAGGAGGCTAGCAGGACCCTGCCCAGCAGACCCACGTGAGTGCCGGCCTCCGTGCCTTCATCTGCACAGGGTGTCCCCCTCTAGGTAATCAGCTTATTTCCTAGAAGCTGGGCTGGGTTCAGATTTATTTATTTTCGTGTATGTGTTTGGTACAGAGTCTCACTATGCAGCTCAGACTCTTAGTAATCCTCCTGTTTACAGCCTCCCCAGTGCTGGGATTACAAGCATGTGCTCCCTCACCCGGACTAGGCTGCCAGCTTAGTGTGCCTGAGGGCAGGGCCTGTGTGGCATGCAGGACAGGGGATAGAACCCAGGCCCCTGCGCTTGTCAAAGCAAGCGCTTGGTCCCCTGAGCTATCTCACCAGCCCTTATGTTCAAAGGTTTTTTTTTTTTTTTTATTGGGGATTGAACTCAGGCTCTGCTCTTGCCAGGCAGGTGCTTATTCTAGGAGCCATCTCCCCAGCCCCTTTATGTTCAAATTTAAATGAAAGATGTTACGCCAGCATTCAGCAATAAATAAAAGCCAGCCTGTCTTTCTTCATCCTTGGCAAGGTGACTGCCTTGTTTCTGCCCCCAAATTGGTCGGTGATAAGAAGTCCTGTGCTTCTGGAGTTACGAGCCATAAATGGAGCAGCCTTCTCTCTGTCACTCTCTCTGTGTGCCCCCATTCTGCTTTCTCAAGTGTTATTTTATTATTATTATTATTATTTTTTTTTTTTTGAGACAGGGTCTTGCTATATAGTTCAGGCCAGCCTTCAAGTCACTCTGTAGCTCAGGCTGGCCTCAAATTCCCAGCAATCCTCTTGCCTCAACCACTGCCCCCCCAAATCTGGGATTACAGGTGTGTGCCACCACAGCCAGCTTCTTTTGGGGTCTTATTCTAGGGAAAAGAAAATACTTTTGATTACTGACTTTTGTATTAATGATTATTAGTCCTTAGGGCAAAACTATCCCAAAGATAATATGTAGTTATCCTTTGTACCTTATTTAGGGTTTTTAAAATTTAAACTCACAATTTATCTCAGTGTTTGCTTCATCTTTCTGCCATTTTTTTTTTCTTTTGTGTTTTTGCTAGCAAAGATTCCTAAGAGGCAGGCAAGGTCTGGAGAGAGAGCATTTGGAGCTGGGTGTTGGGGAAGTGTTTCGGACCCTCAGATGAGGTGGTTTCTGAGACAAAGAGCAGTAGGGAGCAGAATCCTTGAAGGTGGGCAAAACAGCTCTCTCAGCTCTGAATGCAAACAGATCACAGACGTTCTTCCTGTGCAGGGAAAAGAGACTCCTTCACACCGTGTTCAGCACTCAGTTTCTACCTTTTATTCTTCTAGTTCATGTTGGGACTTGATGGATCCATGAAAGCTTTTCCACTCACGGCTTTTATGATTTTTTTTCCATCCTTCCAAAAAGCAGTCATTACAAAAGAGTACCGCCACTCCAGCCCCTTCAAAATAGAATAATGACATTTTGCTAGCGAGCGATTGCAGGAGGAAGTATGGGCATGTGGACTGGCAGAAACCCAGAGGCTTGGAAAGAACCCGAGAAAGGTCATTCACCCTGTAAATAGTGACAGTTGTGAAAACAAGCCAATTTTAAAATTTGTCATCTTGTGTTAACAGTGCACCCTTCTGTAGTTACTGATACCTATCAGAGTAAACACCAGCAGTAAAAAGCTTGCTGTGGGCTTTGCTGAAGGGAGAGGAGGCTTGCGTTTGGGTCTGTAAATGTTTCCTTTGCTGCTGGAGGCCGATGTGGTCCAAGAAGCCTGGCCGGCCTGGGCATCATAATGCTTCATTTATCCTGGCTGTGATTTTGAGAAGCTTCTCGAAGCGGCGACACCTAGCTCCCACTGGTCTCCAAGCCCCTTTACCTGTAACATATGAGGGAGTTAGATGAGATTAGTGCTAAAATCCTTTCTTGGTTATAGATTCTGTGATGCTAATTTCTGGATAATTGTGAGAAATCACAGTGGTCCTGCACTAATGTTGTGTTTTCCCCTCCATTTAAGGAAAAATGTAGCAGTTACAGTTATATCTCTGTTGTGGAACAGCTCTAAGCGTGAACTTTTTACCACTAGAGCAACACAGTTTGTAAAAACAAAATATACTTGCTGCGTGTGAAAAAAGCCCACAGACAAGCTCTTTCTCAGCAGTTGAACCAGGAACCCAACTTGCAAAAACCAGTACGGGCTGAGAGTCACACATCGTGTCTCAGGGTGGACCCGAAGGACGAAGGGGAGACGCTGGAGCCTGAGCACACGCCTGCCCAGATGACGTATGTATGTGTTCGTGCCTGGAAGCATTTGCCAGTATGCTTTCTCTGCACTTTTTTTGTGTAAAATATCATAACTATGATTCCAAAGAAAGATGGCTTTACCATCAGTAAATCTAAGGAAAACCACGAGAGTCATCACAGAGTTAAAGAGAGAAATCGTCATAAAAATAGTTAAAGTCCTGGAAAAATGAACTTTTAAGTGTAATTTTGGGGCTTCAGAATCAATTATTTGGTTTTCTGTTATTTATTATGGAAAAAGATATGTTCAGTTGTTGAACATTTTGGTGTTTGAACATGAATTTGGAATGAATTGAGCTGGGCAACCGAAGTATCGCTGGAACTGGCTCCTTAAAAGTCCTTGTCTACTTTTTATTGCAGTGAATGAGCAATTTGCTAGCAGGATTTTGGGGAAAAAAATGGCTATTTAGCAATGAATTGGCAATAGGGGAGGCCTGGCTGGGCAGACCCACACATTTGCAACTTGTTTCTTAAGCTCGTGTCAGAATGAAAACTATAGGTCAAAAGCTACGGAAGAGGGCTGGGGACATAGCTCAGTAGAATAAGCACCTGCTTGCAAGCACAGGGTCCTGAGTTCAGCCTCCAGTACTGGAAAAAGAAAAGCTACAGAGGAAGTGAGACAACATGACGTCCAAGGTGATCAGTTCCTTGCTTCCGCTGGGGTAGGGGAGAGTCCTGAGTTATCCAATCAAACCCTGACGGAGGTGTTGCTGTGAACCGTTTTATAGACGTGATTAATGTGAATACTCAGTTGACTTTAAGGAAGGATTTTTCAGGATAACACGGGGAGCATGATTCAGTCAGTTAAAAGGCCTTAACAGCAGGACTGAAGTAGGAGAACACATTCCACGTGTGACTGTAGCTTTGGCTTGTGCCCGGAATTGCAGCCGGCTCTTCCTGATGACTTGTCCTAAGGATTTCAGCCTTTCTCCGCCAGGCTCTGCCACTGGGTAAGCCTCACAGTGGACCATAACAGCTACCTGCTCCTGACTGTCTCTCCTTCCGTGGGACACTGGTGTACACAAACCCCAAGAACTGTATTCTGTAGAGAAAGAACTGGGGTTGGGTATGCAGGGTATGTGAATGGGAGGTCTAGGTGCTCTGACTTTTAGGTCTTTAAAAGTTTTACAATCCTACGTTTCTACCACCTAGAATCCAGTTTTCAATTTGGACACAATGGCATAGATGTAGAGCATTGAAGGGCTCCTGTCTCCTTGTTCCAGGCCTCCAAGTTGTCCACTCCGGCGTGGTTGATATGTTCATCTTTGTACAATGACTGCTGTGCAAAGTGATGCGTAGCCTGGTGGAAGTGCTGCTGTGGTACCCGCAGCACTACGCTTCCTGGAGCCTTAGCAAGAAACTCAAGTGCACAGACCTGTGGAAAGCCACTTGGTAAGATGTCGAGGGTCCTGGTGCCTGAGAAGGGCACTTCTGACGGCATGTGCGTGCTATGAGATGCTGGAGAGGGCTGGCAGGGCTGCGGAGATACTTCTGGCTTTTAGGCTCTTCATTGGACCAATAAGCTCTGGAACTTAAAATGTCTTGGAGAAGATTGAGAGCTCTTGGAGAATCTAATGTAGATTTCCCAACGTTGGCACAATTGACATTTTCAGCTGGCTAACACTTTTAACAGCAAGGGCTGTTCTATGCATTAAAGAATGCTCAGTAGCATCCCTAGCCTCTATTGCCTCCCAGAAACCAGTAAAATCCCTTAACCTGGATGACTGAAGATGGATATTAAAGTTGCCAAGTAGCCCTGGAGGGCCAACAGCCACTGCTCAAGAACCACTGAGATAAAGAAGGCCAGGAAAAGTGTACACATGTAAAGGATAATTTGCACATGGATTAAAGGTGCTCTTAGCCCTCTCTGTGGGTACAGGATAAGAACTCTTGCTTGTCCCAGCATTTTATGATACCTTCTACACTGCTCTTTGAAATATTTTCACTAAAAGAGCAAGGGTATGCATCTATCATCCTAGAACTCTTAGCTAGGATGAAAGTTCTTTTTCTTAAATGTAAGATATCTTTTAAAAAGTAACATGAAATATGTGGAAAATAATATACGGGAAGCTATATTTTGTTAAAGTTATTATAAGATTTTTTTAAAGCCCAGATTAAATTGTGACCTTCAAATGTTTTTTATTTTTATTTATTTATTTATTTACAAGATAGCTTGGATAACAGTACTGTTGATTTCTGCTGGTCTATTATTGAAAGGAGCAGTTAATGCTTAAAATTTTTTTCTCTTCTTTTTATTTTGTTTTTTTGATCAATTTTACATGCTTATATCTGGTAATCTAAGCAATTAATTTGAAGACAATGATATAGGGGAATGAAACTCCCAACTTGAAAGGTATCTCCGACTAGTTCATGTTCTCTAAAACTGAAGAATGGATGTTAGGAATAAATGAAGATTAAAAGCAGAATATTTACTGGGGAAAGAAAGCTCCTATCTGACAGAGGGACAGAAGTGGAACCTGAGTGGGTTGCCCAGGAAGCTGTCTCTTCCAGGGAATTTTATAGAGTAAAACCATGTGGTGAGGTGGGTCTAAAGTGGGAAACACAGGAACTCACTTAGGCAGGCATGAGGTAGGACAATGAGGTTACAAGCATCATTGCTCAGGTGAAATTGATTAAATTGGGACCAAAAGAGGAAGCGAGTCACACAGCAGGTGGGCATGCATAAGGCCCAGGGTCTGTTCCTGTTGGGGGGTTGGGTTAGTGACTCTTTCTGGCTCTTTCAAGGTGATTGATGCCTATTTAGAATATCAGTCCCCGATGCCCGTCCCTAGGGAGGTGTATGGCTGTATCTGTGTATGCTTCTGTCTTGAGGTCTGGCCCACAGTGGGGAGTGTCTGTCCCTTCTAAAGTTGCAAAGTCACTATGTCTTCCATATTGTCACCTTGAGGGCCTGCCCCTGTCTGACTGCCTGTAATTTCTATCTAATTTAGCTGCCTGTAACAATAACGATATGCAATATAACAATTGTTGAATTCCTATCATTTTGTTTAGTGAAATTCTGTCTCATTTCTATCCTTATTTATTATTTATTTGGACTATTTTTATTCTCTTTTAAAAGTGAAGGTTCTTCTTGAGGAGGAGCGTGAGCGTATTGTTGCGCCTGACGGGGCCTCTGAATGGCCCTCTGCTGCTCTCTGGGGCCTTGCCAGCACTCCAGTGAGGAATGAGAGTTGGGGTTCTGAGCAGGAGATGGGGAGTCAAGACTGGTGCAAACGAAGGTTTACCGAAAGTGTGGCCACGGCAGAGACAGCAGAAGAAAAGCCATCGCAGCAGCTAAGCAGTGCTGCAGGACAGGGGCCTCCCGCGTGGGTTGGCCACGGAGTAGAGGCGCGTGTCATACTTACCCGGTAAGCTGGCTTTGTAAGGGCTGTTTCACTGATCGATGATCGGGGCCGCCAGGGCCATTTGTTTCTGGGAGGGGAGCGAGGTCAGTGTAAGTACCGTGAGCGGCGCTTCCGTAAGAATGCAGTGGAGTGCGCTTCCTCAAGTTCATAGTGTACAGAAAAGCACTCGACCCTGTAGCTGTAGCCACAGGCACGTGAGCGATGATTTTACAGTGTTAGTTGTCCACGTTGCTCCTTGCATGTTCATGTATGTTCCTCCAATCCATCCCTGTATTGCCACATATTATTTTCGCGTAGGTCGAGTGACTGAGTCTGCCTGAATACCAGCTCCCGCCTACCCCTGGGAAGTGGCATCACAGAGGGGCTCAGAATGTGTCTCTCCATTCGAGAGACCGCAGCTCTGTGACCCGTTAGCCACGTTAACACTGAGTGCAGTTATATAAACCCTGGAGGCCTTAGGTTCTCACCTAGAGGAAGGGAATTATAGAGCTGCTTGGGGCCTACAATCAGATATTTCTATAAAGCATCTGGCGTAAGGCTGTCACACGTCCATCAGCCACTGTTAGTATTCTTAGCTTCCCTAGTGCGGGCCTAGCTCAAGCTGTGGGGTCCAGCCAGGTTGCAGAGGACCCGAGCTCTCTCCAATACTGAGGAAGGCGGCTGAGGGGTTTGCTGCTGTGCGGAGGGTGGGGACGAATGGCAGGGCTGAGGCTGATTCAACAGCGCGGTGACTGAAGGTGACCGACGGGCTCCGCAGTTGTTAGTGTCCTTCCTGCACAGTACAACAGGAAGTGCTTGTGTGTGTGCACGCGAGCACGCACCTGTGTGTGCAGGGGGGTAGAGTGCACAGGAAGTGTCTGTCCTCTGAGCCTCCCTCACGGGGCCCAGAGGGGCCACAGTGCCTGATACTGGCTTCTCAGGACATCTCAGTACGCAGCTGGAAGTAGAGCGTGCGTACTTTCAGGAGCAGTAAGAATCCAGGGGACCCCTCTCCCCCCAGGATAATTAGAAACCAGAGCTGGTGCTGTGAATCAAGTAGGGGGCCAGTTGTTCAGAGTTCACTCAATGTAACCACTTGGGGGGGGGGCCCGGAGGGCCCTGCAGATGTGTGGAATGGGGGCGCCACAGGTGAGGCGACTCCCCTCCTGCTGGAGCAGGGCGCCTTCAGACAAGCGCACCAATGCATGAATGCCCCGAGTGCTTCCTGCTGCTCCTGGCTGCTCTGGATGAGCTCCTCACCCAATTAGGCAGGCTCTGCGGAGACTGCCTTCACCGAGCCTTGTTAGAGGGAACATAACAGTGTGCTCGCTGCTTTCACAGTCCCTCGCAGCCTGCCTTTAGCAGCCAGAAGGAAACGTGTGTCTTCCGGGCCTGGTAGGTGAGCTCTGGAATGAACAGTTGAGTGAGCAGGTAGTGTTTCGCCCAGCACCGCGCAGCTCAGCATCCTCCTTCCTCCTTTTCATGACTCAGGATTACTGGCCAGGGCAAGGACTCATCACAGGGTGAAAAGCAGAGGCTTGATGGGTAAACTTGGAAAGCCTGTTGGGGTTTAAATACTCGGGGCTTTGCCCATCATTCAGTCTACTGGGGACCAGTGACAGACAGGTAGCCTCAATCCTAACCAATTGGAAGTGTCACGTCCTTTGCATAACTCTCTCCTTCAAATCTGTATGGGTTCCCCAATACCAATACATTATTACTATTATTATTATTGCTATTATTACCATTACTGTATATTACACATACATGCATTTTAAAATTGCTTGCTCTGGATTTCAAGACTTCCCAAAGTTGGCCTCAGGCCACTTCATCGGCTGCTACTTACTGAACTACTGATGGGTGGGAAGTACACTGCCTAGCTCATGGCAGGAAATAATTAACTCTTATCGATGGATGGTCTTCACTGCCCATCCACTCTTCTTCTGGTCCTTGTGTCCTCACCTTAAGAAAAATCTCTTTCCTTTCTCATGTGATATGGGGAAGCTGGCGAATCATAGAGTTCTGCCTCTCTGCCTTGGAGCACGGGCCAGAGACACTGGACTGAACCTGGATGATGAAAAATCCTTCCCTGGTATTGTTGAAGCCGGAGCTGGAAGCAAACCCTCTTCTTCCCCCTCTACAAACCCAAAGCAATCTGTGCTCCCGTTTTCTCTCTAGCTAAAGACCTAGAAAAGCACGCCAGGAGGAGGTATTTTACCATCTAATCCACTTGCCTGACTTATTCCTCTCCTCTGGACTCCTGGTTTCTAGTTTGTGATGATTACAGAGTTGCCAGGCCTCTGAGTATATGATTCTGAAAGCCATCATTTGGAGTCCATTGTGCTTGTGTCCATACCACGGGGAATCCCTGTGGCTGATGAGTTGTTAGTAAATTACAGTGACGTTGCAAAAACTCCAGCTCTCTTCCTGGGAGTGGGAATGGCTAAGCCTGCCTCAGAAGGAGCTCTGGAGTAGGGATTCTTAACTTAAGGTGCATGGACATTGGGACATAGCATGGATAATTTAAGAATAGGTGTTGTTTTGCATAATTTTTAAGGTGCATGACTTTTTGGGAGTGAGGTAGAGATACAGAGTCTGCAGATTTGTCAGATTATCAAAGTAGTCTCAAAGTAAAAATGATAGAAAAGAAGAGAAAGAGGAAGAGGAAGGAGAAGGAAGAGAAAGAAGGAGAAAGAAAAGGAGGAGCAGGAGGAGGAAGAGGAAGAGAAAGTCAAACAGGGAGGTCATGCAGAACACCTCTATACAAGTGAAGTGACTGTGGGGAGGGGTGTGAACAGTATCTTGAAATCTTCAGGTCATGAACTTTCTCAGCTGTCTGGAGCATGGTGACAGCTCACTCAGCTAGGAGTGAGCAGGACCCGGTGGGGTCTTTTCCGAAGGGACCTCCTGCTGCGTTCACCTAAGGGCCTCTCTCTGTTTCTAGAGGTGGAGGAATAGTACCCTCAGATTTCCAGTTGGGTGAATAATGGGGTTAAAATACCAACCTCTGGCAGCCCCGCCTGGAGTGCTGGCCTTGCCCACTGGGCTCTCTCTCCTTTCCTGCTCTGCTAGGTGTCCTTCCTTCTTGCCAAGGGCTTCTATAAGTACACTGTCTAAAATGGGCATCATGCCCTGTCCCCTGACTTGTTGTCATTCCTCTATCCAGTCTCATTTATCTTCTAGGATGCATTATGCACTGAGACGTCATTTATTGAGTTATGTAATTTGGTGGAATTTATTTATATTCGCTTTCTGTTTCCATTAGTATAATGTAAGGTCCATGAAAAAAGATCTACGTGGAAGATTTGCTCAAACATTGTGTCTCTGGCTCTGTGAACTGTTCTAGGCATAGAATATGTGTTGAATGAGTAAGTAAAGTAGTTAACTCGCTATGTCTTCCCCATGTTTAAGCTTTAATCATTTTCTCTCTGTGTAAAGACAAAATAACATGAAAACTAAAAACACAGGCTTTGGTATCAGATAGCTTGGGTTGAATCCCAGCTTTGCTCTGAGAATATCTTTATTTCTAACAGTTACAATGATAAATGAGAGGAAGAAGATTTGCTTATCTTAAGAGTCATAGAAACATTTTCATTTATTCCACCAGATTTTATAAATATGGAGAGTTTATTATGGGTTAAAATAGACCTCCGTTTTCACTGTTCACTCTGTCACACGCTGGGTGAGAAATGCCAAGCTTCTTGCTTTTTCTGCCTTAATTTCTTCATCTTTCTCAAGTGCCTTTGTCATTCTCTCTGTGAGACACTGTGTTAGACACTAGCATAATGTCTAAAGCATGAATCAATTCAAGGTAAATGTTAGCAGTTATTGATATGCATTTAATAAGTGACTAGTAAGAGTTAAATGTTGTCATAAAGTGTTTTCTCTTCTAGCACTTTTCTGTGGTCTCCTCTGGCATTTATGAATTATATCCGACCCACACCCAAGCTGTGTTAATCTCTGTCTTCCCACCTCTCTCTTTCTCCTCCCCATCTCAGTCTGTATCTTGGTGTGATATTTTCCCCACTAGTTTAATTCTCTGAAGGCTTGTACTTGCTTGCCAACGCTCATGGGCACAACCCAAGTGTAAGCACATGGCCTCTTCAGTTCTTCGTGACCAGAACCGGGGTCTTGCTCTGCCTAAGCACTTGTAAGCCTCACATTCTATGCTGTTAATTTCAAAGAAAGGGAGTCTCTCTCCAAACGCACCCCTTGGCTCTCAGAGATGGAGCTTGATTCAGGCACGGAGCTCCAGAATAGCTAAATGAATGCCACTTTTTATGTGAAGAACTACTTAATTTACCAGTGGACTTCCTTGATGCAGGAACCAGGTAAATAGGTCTGAAGTAAATAGCTCATTTTTGCATTTCTTGGGGGAATGAAGAATGCCACTGGAACCTTACTGAAACCTTACCTCTTTCTTCCTTGATTATTCTGTTCAACCAGGATCGTAAAGACTGGAGGTAAATTCCTAGGAAGATAGGGGAAATGTCTGCCAATTACTTCTGCCTGTAGCTTCATGCAAGAGAACCTGCTTCCAATGTCAGCAGCCTGGAGGACGGTTGCTCTGCTTTGGTGATTACTTTCACTTTTGGTTTATATTTAGTGCAAAAGACATCAGTGATCAAGTGTTTCTAGGTAGAAATCCCACGGAATTTCAGGCTCAAGACTATTTTTGTTTTATGATCAGATGCCTGAAAAACTTTCTTTGGATCTCTGCTTAAATGTATTTATGTATGTATTTATTTATTTTATAGACAGGGTCTTGCTATGTAGTTCAGGCTGGCCTTGAGCTCACTTTGTAGTCCATGTTGGTCTTGAACTTGGCACAATCCTCCTGCCTCAGCCTCCCGAGTGCTGGGGTTACAGGTGTGTGCCCCCTCACCTGGCTATCTCTGTTTAATGTTACATCTTTTGGCAATCTTTTCAGGCATCCTCCCAACCAAATGGTTTCTGCATTCCACTCACTCCCAGGGCCCTTTTCCTCAAAGCCCTTCTCAGTTTGGAAATACTTATTTGTGTGATTATCTAATTTAATGTTTATTTTCTCCGCTTCATTGAGAGGTCCATAGGAAAGGGATGATTTTTTCTCAGTGAAGTCTGTAACCTAGTAGTAACTCATAAATTTATGAAAGTTGTGTTCACAGGGGCCAGCAAGATAGCTCAGCAGACTAAAGCACCTGCTTAGGCAAGCTTAGGCAACAGGGAGTGCAAGAAGAGAGGAAGCCCACCAGGCCTTCCTTCAATCCCCAGGAACACAGATTGCGCTGGCCCCACCCCCAGGGTGGGCTGAGCTGGCCCGAGTCCAGGTGTAGTGGAGCACGCCTGTAATCCCAGCACTGGGTAGGCTGAAAACCAGAGGATCACCATGAGTCTGAGCTGTGTAGTGAGATCCTATAACAATTAAATACAATAAAACAAAAATAAAATTGTGTTCAATAGCAATCAATGAAGGGAGATGTTGTATGTTGAAGTAGGAAAAGAATGAGATTCTTTTTTAACCAGGAGAGGCCTGGTGGGTGTCTCTGTTCTTGCTTGGAAGGCCCTCTTCTCATTTCTAATCAGGAAGGCAGGCCAGCAGAAATGCTGAATGCAGCTGGGCTAAAACTTAAGGAATCAGCCTCTTGCTGACATAGGTCTGTAAGTGCTTAGTGGTGCTTAAATCCATGCTGTAAACCTCATAAATAGTGTCTGATGAGAAAAGTAGTAATCAGGAGCAAAATACGAAGTGAGTCAGAGGGCCACTGCAGAACGTCAAGGGAGTTGTCTAGCCCTTTCTTCAAGACAGCCCTGTCTAGAGGCGCAGTGGTGCGGGCCTTGGCCAGACGGAACAGTGTTACCCCTGGACCATCACAGATAACTGTGGCTCCCAGGAGGGGGCACTTCTTTTTCTCCTTGCACCTTCTGGGAATTTCATCTCACTCATCATCCTTCCTTTTTCCTATTCGCTTTCTACTCCTTTACCCAGCGGCTGAGCTTTTCAGGACAGCTCCTAGTGTCCTTGAAATTCTGGGCATTTCTTCTCTTGATTTTGGAGGATGTCTCTATGTGTCTAGAGGCTTTAGTTCCTTCAGATTTTTCAGGATGAAGCTGCTCCAAGATGACACACCCTCTTCTTCACCATTTTGGACCTTTTCCACAACATAATTTTGGTGAGATACCTGCCATGCTGTTTGTTTTTACTCTGCCTTTGAGTTGAGGATATGCACGAGGGGCGGCACTCCCTGGTCATGTCTCCGCTTTAGGAGATGTGCATCCATTGATGCGCATGTAGTTAATCTCTACAGGGCATCAGGTGCTGTGTTATTTGGGGATAAAAGATAAAAACCAGATAAGGATTCTGTCCCACTGGAACTGATTCCTTATAGACACTGAGATATGAATCATATATTTTTATATGTCACAATATTATTTTTCATTCAATTTTTGTCAGCTACTTAAAAGTCACCCTTAGCTTGTGGGCTATATACTTTACACAGTGAGCGGGATGGATGGATATGGTCCACGGATTTTGTTTTAAGGCTTTTGCTCTAAGAGACATGCTAGACTTGGGCTCTGAACCTGTGTCGGGGAGTTGGGTAAACGGGACCACAGTCATGATTACAGGATGGTGGAGACTGTTGGGCAACAACACACAAGTACTTTAATAAAAGTTCTATAAATACAAGGGAATCTCTGGTAAGATAAATGACATAGGCTTCCATGGTTAAAAAAACCTGTCTTATTGTCTTAAATCAGTGTTTCCTAAACCCACCTATTAATGAAAGCTTTCTCGGGCTGAATTCCCACTGACAGGCAGAGGGCATGGCAGTGCGAGTCCAGGAGCGCTTGGCTGTCACGGAGCCCAGAATGCACATGTAGCTCTTTACACCAGGACACTGAGCCATGCTAAAGACCCTGGAGCCCGTGCAGTACTTTCATGGGGGGATTTCTGACAATGTGTGTCTCTTTACTGAGGGACATTTTGGGCTGGGATCCGACACCACTGCTTTTGCAACAGCTCAGTGTGGACTGGCCTGAGGGCAAGGGGAGGCTACTGGGACTCCTAGAGACCCCTATCGGCCACTTAACGCTGCCATTATAGTTGCAAGAGAATTGAACATGTTTTACCAAATGCTCCGTGGGGAAAACAACAGCAGGAGATATTTAGTTGATGATGCCATACAACTCCTCTGGAGAGCTGTAAGAAACTATTGATTCTCACTTCATAAAACACTTGTTTGGAAACTAATATCTGTGAGAGTTTGCCAAATGCTGTTTCCATTAGTGGAGCTTCTCCCGGAGAAATGCAAGTAAAAAGCAGAAAATATTTTGTCCTATATTTGTATGTTCAAATTTCTAGAGGGTTAGAGTTGATTAGATCTGATATCTAGACAGTAAGCTGAGTCTTCCACTATTTGTCCACGATTACAGGCATCATCGACTGAAGTGTGTGCAGGAGCGGCTCACTGTTGGTGACTGAATGCAGGACGGTCCCAGCTCTACTCCCTGAATGTGCCAGTCTTGTCTGAATGCAGGATAATGTCTTTCATTAAATCTCTAAAAATCTCTATTGCGATGGTCACCTAATAAGAACATTTTGTTTTGTGGGGGTCCTGGGGGTTGAACCCAGGGCCATTGTACTACCCCCATTCCCATCCCTTTTTACTTTTTATTTTGACACAGGGTCTTACCATGTCTCTAAGTTGCCTGGGCTGGGCTTGAACGTGTGACCCTCCGGCCTCAGGTGTTCAGATTGCTGGAATTACAGCATGTGCCATTGTGTGGAGTTTGATGAGCACTTTCAACGAACACTTTTCAGATTAGATTGCATTGTGGCCTGGCATTTCTTTCCTGTGACGGGTGCATGCTGGGATGCAGGCAGGTTCAGGTAAGTCTGGGAAGAAGAGTGCTTGTCTAGGAAGCCAGAGGACAGGCCACAAAGTGGAAAAGTCCAGGCAAGTGCCCAGGGCTAGCACCAGGAAACTAAATTTACTTCCTTTTCTGTCCCAACCTGTTTCTTTTATGTCTATTGCTTTATAATTGCCACACCTCACGCTTGTATCAAAGCAAGAAAGAAATAAAGAGGAGATTCACAGACTCGGCTCCTTGGCACGGTGCTGCTGCCGAGGAAGACGATTGCTGTGGGCGCCTCTGCGCTTCTCCATGACGCCGTGGAGGAGGTAGTGCTCAGTGCGCCGCAGGGCCACTTGCTGTACATGACGCGTTTGTCCCACTTCCTCCCGTTGAGTTTAGATCCTCAGTTGGCCCCTGTGTAGATCTGGCTTGAAACCATGAAACGTTAAAGACGAAGGGACACTACAGACTCTCAGGCTGTGTTTCTCATTTTCAGAAGAAGAAGCTGAGCTCCGAGGGGGTGGCTGAGCCACGGCGGGCCCCGTGTTCCCAGCTCCCCCTTTGGGCGCTTTCCGGTGCGGCTTCCGTGTTACCCAGTACTGTAGTTCTCTGACAGAGTGTTGAATTCCTCCTTCAATAGATGTGGAAAGCGTAGGACCTAACCGTAGAAATGAAAGAGAGCACCTCCGAGCGAATGAACAGTGCTGTCCCTCCTTATGTGTGTGCGCGTAGGGAGGTGTGCCCGTTGCACGGAGGCCGCGTGAGCGCTTAGGGAGGTGCGCTCATTGCACGGAGGCAGGATAGGACCTGTCCTCGGAGTTGGGGCAAGCAGCGTGTAGCAGTGGGGTGGGAAGCATTTTTTACTGTAGCTGGACATATGAAGTCTCACAAACAAACTGAGTACAAGAGGTAAAGAAGCCGCTTTTGCTCCCCAAGTGCATGCGGCCAGTGGACGGGGTGACCGGTCAGGGACCATGTGGGCTGGACGCTGAGCTCTCCAGGCTGCCCTGTGGGGCATCTGCCTAAGGTAAGGGAGCAGCATGGGCGGGGCCCTTAGAGGATGGAGCCTAGTTTTGGCTCTTGAATGCCTTTAAGAAGAGGGGAAGGAGCTTACTACTTTATGCGACTTTGTTCACTGGGTCAGTTTTAGGTTGAGGAAGTTGATGGCCTTTTATCCCGATTAGCTGGGCACACAGTCTACCTACTACACTGTGCCAGAAGCTCGGGCAGAGGGTGGGCTGAGCCAGCCACCTCCCTCCATATGGTTTAAATTAATCCACAATCAGAGAACAAAGACCCTCGCACAGTGTTGCCACATAAAATACAGGACACACCGGTATGCTTAACTTTCAGATAAACACTGACTAATTTTTAGTATGAAAATGTCCTAAATTTATTGCCGTGGGGGCCTGTATTTTTATTTGCTACATCTGGCAACTTTGCTCGTCATTGAGTAACTGGCAGCTTATGGTAAGGGCCAAAGGCTTCGCTGAGATGAGAACTGGAATGATCACTGGGCGCATTCCAAACCTCTTACCGTAGACTAGAGAAGCTGAGGCTAGAGGACGGGCACGAGCCGCCTGGCTCGCAGCTGTGAAGTGGCAGAGATGGGCTACCAGCCCATTTCCTCAGTTTCCTAATTCTCAGTATGATGCAGCACATGTGGACTGGTCTATGTGAGAGAGTTCCAGAAAGGAAGTGGGACTTGACTTTGGATGAAGGTGGAATGGAGAAGGTGTTCCAGGGGAAGGGCGTACTCACAGGCAGAAATAAATTTCTGTTCAATGACAGAAATAGGAAAGACATCTCTGTGGGATGCCGATTAGTCAGGATTAAGGGTTCATGTGGGGAGGAGTGAGAGACGGTAACACTGAGAAACAGGTTTGGCTAGAATTGCACGTAGCTGTGTGCTGCAGGTTGAAGGGCTTGTATTTTATTTGGCGTGTCATACACAGGGGACACTAGGGGTTTTAAGTGAGGCCTATGCCAACAACAAAACTTTTCAGTGCTGGGAGTTGAAGCCAGGGTCTTCTCACTGAGGCACATCCTGGTCCTTTTTTTATTTTTTTATTTTTAGGCAGTGTCACTGTCACTGAATTGCCCACGCTGGGCTCAGGAGTGGAATCCCGCTGCTGTCCTTGCCTCTCAGAGTGCTGGGATCGCAGGTGTGCACCCCCCCCAACCAATGGAAACATTTTCAAAAGAAGATGTTTTAAGAATTTAAATAGCAGCATTTGAAAGTCTCTCAGGTTAATTTGCAGCTTAGACAGGAGGCTCACTGGCATGCTTTTTACTCCTCCAGGGGAAGAGAATGGTTGCGCTGTCTTTTAGACAATTTTAGAAAATGAATCAATACTGGGGCATGATGGGAATTTCCTCAGTACAACTGTGATTATAATCCTAGTGGAAGAGGCTGAAAATGAGGGCTTCTGTCCAGGAGAGGTAGTGTGTGTGTGTGTGTGTGTGTGTGTGTGTGAATGCACATATGTGTCCTGAGTTATTACCCAAAACTTCCTGAGCAGCATGAACCAAAGAACAGGTTTTCCCAAGTGAATCATTTGGATCAGATTTCATGAAGAGTTCTTAGAGTTGAGTTCTGAAGAGCTCATGACATGAAGAATATGCATGGCTTTAACCTGAAACTCTTAGAGTAAAAATGTTTAGGGAGAGAAATTAGAGTTAATGGATAGCGTTCAGGAGGCCCATTAGCAGGGTCCACACCGAACTGGCAAGCCAGATCAGTTTAGTAACAGGCAGCAATTCCCCAGGGAAATGGTACCTGATGTGCACCCTGACGCAGTCAGCAAAGAGCCCAAGACCCCCTAACCTTGAGGTTCACAGTGAGGACAAGACTGACCCGAAGAATAAGGAGAGGCCCTCTTTCACTTATGCACAAGTGTGCTTGCTCCTAGAGGCTGCTCAGAGGAATGCATTGTTTGGATTAAGCATTATTTATTTTGTTAAAGTTAAAAGACTTGTTAATGGCTTATGTGTCCAGGAGATAGGATTATGGAGTATGAGTTTGCATGAAGTTTAAACAGAGACACTTCTGCTTATTTGCCAAGAGCAGAGGGCTGGGTGTTTGCCGCTTGGGCGAAGGGGACATCAGTGAGGATCAGTGGGAATTGAGTGAAGGTGGTAGCTATCAAACCCAATAGGCCATGGTTTTCCTAGTGTGGATGCTATTACTGTCATCTTTATGTGGTAATCAAGGAGTGGTATTTGGCAGTTTCCGTTCTGTCCTAGTCTGTAGAAACTGTACTATGAGGTTAGGATTTTGCACGCTTAAGTAGACTGTTGTCTGGGGAAGCCTCCACCAGGGGAAGGTGAAGACAGAGTCATTGTTAGGAGCCTGAGTGTGGAGGGGCTCACCCTGAGCAAAGTGCGGTCTACTGCAGAAAATAAGTGCCTTTTCTTAATATTGGAGCTGCATCGATGATAACATGAGACACCCTTTTGCGGAGAAAGCCCCCAAACTGAACATCTGCGAGGTGGCATCTGCACGTAACTCTTAGGGCACACAATTCTGTTGTGGGTGCTTCTTACCAAAGCATCTACATTTACATTCACAGCTCATTAGGTTGCTTGTGAATTTGATTTGAACATTTTAAATGGGATGGTTTTTAATCTTTGAAAGCACTATAAACCTGCAGTCGTGCTCTGTGCTGCAGACTGTTGGAACAAAAACTGTAGAACTAGCCTGTTTTGCCTCCTAGAAGGAATTAAAAAAAAATCCAATGAGTCCATGAGTGAGTGATCCAATGAGTCCATGAATAACCCAGTGAAAGTCTTTACTTTTCCCTTTTGAAGACCAACATTTATGGATCTATCATGAGCATAAAGTTACTCGAAGCTCCAAAGGAGAAAGAACAAAATTAAATGCGACTTTTGGATTGTTATAAAAAAAAATCATAAAATAACAGAACTTTCAACCAGATGTTTAATTTTAAATACTAAACACTGCAGACTTTCCAGAGACTGTCAACGGTTAGAAAAGCCAATTCCATCTCCTCCCTTGGGCCCCTGCACTGCTTGGTAATGAGGCCTGCTGGTCTTTAGCAAGGCAGTCGCTAACAGCAGCACATTTGAAAGTGCAGCGTGTCACACTTTTTTTTTGTTTGTTTTAAAGGAAAACAGATACATTTGCAATTTATTCTCAGTACCAGGTGTTCCTTAACTGTGTACTTTGTGTTAAATCCTTACAGTTTTCTTTTTTCATGGGAAAACTATAAAACAAGGGATTTGTCCTTCGTGAAGGCAGCTTCATTCTGAAAGTCTTGTCGGCACATTTGATTTCAAATTCAGAGAGTGTCTCCAAGAGGCCTTTCCTTGGCTCGCTGTTTTGGCCCGGGTCTTCCTAGTATGGGTACACATGGGCAAGGTGCCCTGTGGTCTGGTTTGCAACATGCAGTAGAAAAGATCAGTCAATCTCTCACGACCATGGAAACTCTTAGCTTTGATTAGCGTCTGTTTGGATAATCAGATCTTAAGGGGAATATAGGGAGAGAAACGCTTCCCAGGGCCTGTTCTCCAAAGCAGTTGTTTTCCAACAGTGTTTACTAAGGTAGTTAATGATATGGTGGTTATTAAGAAAACAAAGTAATATACACTAGGGAAGGCATTGTGTTTTTTTAAAAAAAGGTCCATTTGCTTTATTCTAGATTGAAGCAGAAAAGCCGGGGTCTTTTTTTTTTTACTGCTTTCTTCCCCCTGTTGCCCCCAAGGAGGCCCCAGGTGTGTCCTTGAGAACAGACTCCGGTTTCATCTGCGCCTTAAGCTGCTCCCAGCCCCCCTCTGACTTTGTGCCTGGCTCCCTGGGCCCTCAGCTCTGTGTGCAACCCTCTGAAAACTCAAGCTGGCCTCCCTGCACCGTCCTAGGCAGCTCTTCCAGGCTGCTCTGGGGATGTCTTCCCCATGCCATCCACGAGCCGGGGATTCCTCTCCCCGGTTCAGATAGAAGCCACAAGCGGGTGAAGTGCAGCCCTCCTCTGTGCCAGCAGCTCTGGGCTTGGAATGCCGGCGGCTCTCCGTCTTTGCACCGTGGCTTAGCATGGCCTCTCTGTAGTGCTCAGGGTTTCGGCACTAAGCTGTGCATGTTGGCAGCTTCGGTGGCACCCAGTTGCCCCTGTCGTTGCGTTGTAGTTGGAGCACCTGGCACCATTGCTGGCTTTCAGGAGCCCTTTTGGCAGCTTCCAGGGTCTGTCAAGGCCCCTTGAGAGGCATCTGCAGGTCTGCGCAGGCCCTGGCTGTCGCCTGCCCTGCCGCCCTCTGAACTCTCCAGCAGGCTCCCGGATGCCTGGTGCACACAGAAGTCATAGCCCTTCACGGTACCAGCTCTTTCTTAGCACAACATGTTCCTTCCACTAGACACAAGGTAACAGGCAGGAGTAGGCAAGGAGCGGGGCTTTTATGGGGGCCTAGGCTGTGGCGCAGGGGTGTAGAGACAGCCACTATGCACTGCCCTGAAGGCTGTGAGAAGAGGAAGCTATATCCATGAGCAGCCTGCAGCTCAGTACCTATTCAGGGACTTCCAAGGTACTAGCTAAGAGGCCAGGGTCATTTGGAGAGGCCGCAGGGAGGAACCATCTGGGGTGGTTCTGGAGACTGGAGGACCAAGGTGGCAAGTCTCGGCTGTCCTTGATCTTTGCCCTGTTGCGCATGGCTCTCTGGCAGCTCCTCATGTGCCCCTAGCACTTGAGTGGCCCAGAGTGGGGAGGGGTGCAGTGGCTGTTAGTGAGATTGTGACCAGGCGCTGTCACAGGGGAAAGGAAGTGCTGGGCTTCACTTCTCTTTCTCAACCATAGGAGAGGTGACTGGCTGGGCACCCTGTGGAAGACCGGTTGTGCCCTCCAGCTTCCTAGATATCAGTGTAAACATAGAAGCTAGGACTTATTTGCATTAATTGCAACTAATTCCTTCCCTTGAAGCACAGTTACTAATAAGGAGTTTCTAAAATCGGTTATCACCCTGCCAGGTTCCAGAAAATGCTAAAGTGAAAAATCCTATTCTAGCCAGGTGTGGTGGTACATGCCTATAATCCCAGCACTCCTGAGGCCCAGGCAGGAGAATTGCTGTAAGCTTGAGACCCACTTGGGCTACATAGTGA
>NDGN011469273.1:0-11056 GCA_002564285.1 Tympanoctomys barrerae | reverse complement strand
TCTATCTATCTATCTATCTATCTATCTATCTATCTATCTATCCATCTATGCCATCCTGATAGGAATGGAGCAGCATCTTACTCCTGAATCCACCACTTTCATCTCCCATTACTTGAGCAGCACCTAACTCAAGCCATCTACTCAGGCCATCGTTAAGCCTTTTTTCAGTCCTTGTTTCCTCATTGTCTTTCTCCTCCTTTCATCTGGCCCAACAGCCTACCTATTCCCAAAGGCACAGATTGAGCCTCATGTCCCAGAGACAGAGGCCATGCTTCAGAATGACTGTAATTCCTGCAGTTAGGATGCCTATTTGGGGGACTCCACTTATATATCTTTACCCTGTTCTATGTTACTGAACCTCTGATCTACAACAAAGTGATCATCCAGAAGGTTTCCAGCTCATGTATGTCTGCTGAGATCGTAGGAGGTCTCAGTAAAATACTGACTGAACAGAGAGCAGATCCCCAGATACACACATGATATTCCTTATGCAGTTTATCCGTGGAGTCTGCTTAAAATTAAATGCTTAAAAGATTAGGCATTTTTACTAATGTATTAATTAGGGCTGACCAGATGGCTCAGCAGATTAAAGCATCTGCTTAAGGCAAATACAGGGACCAGGGTTCAGTCCCCTGAGTACTGTGCTGGCCTTGCTCCAGGGGTGCGTTGAGACAGTGACTGACACTGGGCGTGGTAGCACACGCCTATAATCCCAGCGCTTTGGAGGTTGAAAACAGGAGGATCACTATGAGTCCAATCTGTGTGTAGTGAGACCTTGTACTAAATACATTAAAAACAGTATTAATTGTACCACAATCTTCAAAATAGGCACTGAGCTAAATCCTATAATTACTGGAGGGCAGCAAGACAACTGACAGAAAGCTGCTTCTACTCCTCTACAGGGCTTGAGGTGACCAGTCACCTGTTATCCCAAGTCAGCCACTGATCCTAGCCTGTGGGTTGGCACAGGCACGTTGAGCAAGGAGAACAGTGGAAAAATGGGAGAAACCCAGACCTGTGCTGGTGTCTCATGTTGTAAAGAGGTACTTGGCACCAGTGTCACTGTCTAGCTCTCTTGGTCCTTAGAACAGGGCTCCGTTCCTCTCATTATGGAGCAACTAGTATTTAGCATTCCAGAGGAGATGGGATCACAGGTCACCAGCCAAGATTCACAGATGTCAGACACTCCCCCTTCTTTCCCAGGGATTTGTGTGAATGCCTGATAAGCAGGTGTGCTCGCCAGGCTCCCAGTGAAGAGCTCATCATCTTGTCCAACAGTCAGCACCACAAGCCAGCAAGTCCTTCATCCTGGAAGTCCTTCTCAAGGTCTAATCTGAGGCCCTGTTGTGTTGGGTACATGCATTTTTCTTTCTTTGGCACTTCTGTGCAGATGAAGAAGAGCTGCTTGCTTCTGGCCCTATACAACTTTTCATATGCCTTAGATTTCATTCCTGAATTTTTTTTTTCATTTATGTATTTGGTACAGGGTCTCACTATGCAGTTTGGACTCATAATGATCCTCCTGTTGTCAGCTTCCCCAGCATTGGGATTACAGGTGTGCACCATCATGCCTGGACTTGGTATCTGGCTCAGCACATCCTGGGGGTGGGGCTGGCACAGCATATGGGACCAGGGATCGAATCCTGGTCCTTGCACTTGACAAAGCAGGTGCTTAGTCCGATATTTCTGAATCTTTAATCCTCTGCCAGTACCTTGACATATTTTCTTAATATACTGCTGTCGTAGTCTCCCATGTCAGGTGCTTTCTTTTCAACCCTCTCCACCCTACTCTCTGCTACAACAAAAGGCTCGAGACCATTGCAAGTCCAAAACAAATGACTAGAGGATTTCCTAAGTGATGGGCCACTTAGGAAAGGGGTGCCAGGATGGCAAGCGATGCCAGCCGTGGGTGAATCCTGGTATCGGGAAGCTGGTCAGGTCTCTCGAAGGCCTGCTTTTGGTTATTGTTCTGTACTCTCTGGATCTTTTTCCTCCTACTTCATGGGACTCAGCCTGCCCTACCTAGGCTAGCCCTGTGCCTCTGAAAGGATTTGGAGAGGTGAGTAGGTTTTCTTGACATTAGTTGGAATGATAAAAGAATGAGGACCAAAGAAGTCTGCTGTGAATGAATAAACAGCCCCAGTGCAGACTAACCCCCTGTGCTGTACCTGGGTTCCTGGCTCAGGGCAGGGCTATGACCCATCACACAGTGCTTCCTAGGTAGAGCACAGGACCTCAGCACCATCCTGCTGAGCTCTACTTGCCTGGATATTTGTAGCCAGGGCAGAAGAATTGGGGGACGCCACAGTAGCCAGCCACTCCTTTATCTTGATTCAGCTTCAGTTTCCCCAAAACTAATTCTCCTCTGTAGAAAGAGTTGGTACCACTAAATGAAAAGAGTATGCTAGGAAATGACTGCATAGCTTGCCTGAGTCAGCTCACCATGGTCTCAGGCAACTTAACTGCCTGCCCGATACATGCACAGCCCTAGGCCAGAGGGCACCAGGAATGTGAAGACAAGTCTATCCTCCCTCTTCCTTTGAGTTGACCAGGCTAGGGGCAAATGTACATAGAACCATGTGAATGCAATATGAGTTACTGGGATCTGTCTGGATCAAGGGGCACATGAGGAGGAGCTGGGTGTGCTCAGGGGGAGAGTAGTGTCCCTAAGAATTGTCATGTGTCTCTGATGGGTCAGGTTGCAGGGGTCTTTAGAAGACAGATGGGCTACAGCATCTCCTCAGGGGTCCACCCAAAAGATGCTCTTCTGGCAAGCAGTCCCCAGATCTCCCTCCTTCAGAGGCCCCTGCAGGATAGGTGAAAGCAAGATAGAAATAATGCCACAGGCCAGCTGCCCAGGGCTTTCCTGCGACCCGGTCACACAAAAGGTGCTAACCATGGGCTGGGGAGATAGTTTGGTGGTCTAAGTACCTGCCTGGCAAGTGCAAGGACCTGGGTTAGATAGAAGGATCAATACGAGTTCAAGCTGCTTAGTGAGACCCTGTACCAAATAGATAAATACATAAAATATTCTTTTAAAAAAAAGATGCTAACCAGCTGTGATCCCTCCACAGAGGGCACCAGGAGATGATGTTTCATGAGCAGAGGCCAGAGGCACCACATTGGGGGCACCTGGGGGCACCAGGGGTCATGGATGTAGACCTAGAGAGGGCAGGAGCATGAGGGGTACAGGGCCTGGCCTACAGCGCTGAGCTCCGGCACCAGCCCTAAATGCCCACCTGAGTTGTGGCAATCTTGTTCTTGTGAACCTAATGTCTGTACCTGTTTCAGTCCTCCAGTATTTAAATATCGGGGTTCCCATAACAGGAACAAGGTCTCAGGAGGTCTCATCTGGTTTCAGGCCTGCAGTCACTCCTGCCTTCCCATACAGGATGCTGCACGACACCCAGGTGCACACCTCAGCCTGCCATGAGGAGAAGGGGCTCCACTCACCTCCGCACACAGCCCCCACCTCATTTCCTTCTTTCTTTTTTAATCCTTTATTTATTTGGTACAGGGTCTTGCTATGCAGCTTGGACTCATAGTAATCCTCCTGTCTCAGCCTCCCTAATACTGGGATTACAAGCGTATACCACCATGCTGAGTTTCAGTGACCAGCACAGTATTCCTGGAATGGCATGCAGTACTGGGGATTGAACCTGGGTCCTTGTGCTTGCCTAAGCAGGTGCTCAGACCACCAAGCTATCCTCAACCCTCCCACCCCCCATTTCTAACCTCTGGCTTCCTGTGGTCAGGAGCCATGAGCTGGGCCTTCCTTCACACCTGGGTCTTGTCCTTCTAACCAACGCTGAGGCTGCTAAAGCAGGCCGTGGCATCAGGCCTACCCAAGGCTTAGCACCAGGTCCCTGCCAGCACTGTTGTTGGTGACTGTCTAGGAAATCCTGCCTATAAACACCTGCGTTCTCTGGCATTTGGAGGTGTCACTGGCTTTAAGCAGCTTTCCACAGCACAGGGGCTTTCCCCCACCAGGCTCCGGCAAACTAGCCCTCTGCAGCCTTTCCCACATTCCATATCCAAGCCCTACAGGCCCTGTGCCTAAGACCCACAGGGCACAGACTTTGTGGCTACACAGAGGGTGTTCCTGCAGGACTCTGGCTACTCTTGTGCTTTTTCCCTCTGAGATGAGCAGATGGGTTCCTCTTACGACCTCCTTCCTTAGCCACAGCTTAGCAGTGGTCCCTTAGAGTGGCCTGTCAGAGCCCCCTCCCGGGGAGCCCTGGTCTCTGAAATGTCAGGAAAGGAGGTTCATTTACATGCAGAGACCCCATGTGCTCTCTCCTAGGACTTCTCCTCCTCAGTATTTCAGCTCCACCTGCCAAGAGAGGATCTTTACGTTGCATCTTCGCATGCTGTTACATTTCTCTTTGCAGAACCTGCTCAGCCTAAGCTTCCCTATCTGCTTCCCAAAGGTGGGATTGGGTCAGCAGGTGCTCTAATGCCAGGTGCTGGAAGGCACAATATCCTGCTAGGGGGCAGCACCCCATAAGCCCCCAGTCCTGCTCCACCAGTCTAGGCCTCTGTCAGCTTCCCACCCTCCCTCCTCCAGGTGGCTGAAAGCCAAGCAGAGGAAGCTCTGAGGGAAAGGACTAATTGAGGTTGGGAGTGGATCTCAACTTCTAGGGCTCTGTCAGAAGTGACAGGGCCAGAGCATAAGGGGACAGGGACAGAAAAAGTCATGAAGGCAAAGCTTAAAGAACCCCACACTGGGAGGTTCCAGAACCAGCCACCTACTGACCAAACAACAGACAGCAGCCACTGACCAGCCTCTGATGTTTTCCATCTAAGGGCTCCAGCCCGGCCCTGGCAACCTTCCAGGTATGAAGCCCCCATCCCCAAGCCAGCTTTGCTGCTTGAGACTTAAGAGGGTCTTCAGATGAGGAACCCAGAATGACAAGCAGAAGAAGAGTCAGAGATGCTATGTGCAGTGATGAAGCTGAGGGCCTGGGAGCATACCGGGGTCCCTGGCCAAGGAGGAGCCAGAGACAAAGGCCTCCTAGAAGGACACATGGTTCAGTAGGGCACGTAAAAGTACCTGTGGGTACAGGGATCAAGAGGCCATACACCCCATGGGCCTTAGTTTCCTCATCTGCAAGCTGCATGGGGCTGCCAGAAGGACTCCCAGAATCCCCTCTGGTTTTCATATGAGGAAACAGACACCTGATGAGAAAGAACTTGCCAAGTTTGTGGCAGAGTGCAAACCAGCTCCAGGGGCCCTCCTTCACTTGTCCAGGGCTTCTGTTATGATCTCCTTGCTAAGCAACAATCAAATGCACTCATGCATACCAGTCCTACAATCAGAGTGAACCATCAGGGACAATTTCTCACCTTGCCACAAGGCAGGAAAATCCTGCAGCCTGAGAAGGTCCCAGAACTAAGGCCACCAGGCATCTTCTCGCAGGATAGAATACAGAAGGGCTGGTTTATTCATTGTAAAGGGCTACAGTTGGGTGCAGCCCAACTGCTGGGCCACATGTCCTTACAGCAGCTGAAGGATCAGAAGTCATGGGGCCTGAGGCGGGGCTAGGCTAGGGTATGTGGTCTCATCAGTTTCTAATCCTACATCTTCCTACTAGCAGGGATGAGCTATAAGCAGAACTAGCTGGCCACCCGAGGTGTAGGGGCCCCGGGTCTGGAGGACAGCCCTTGAAGAGCCGCCACTCCCTTCCTTTCTGGTCACACAGCTGGCCCAGGAGCACTGAGGTCCTCAGTTACTAGCAGGCTCCAGCCCACTTGAGGACAGCTGTGCGCCAGGTTCCTCTGAGCTCCTCACTAAAGAGCTCCCGCCTCCCTACGCTTTGTAGACCTGAAGCCAAAGTGACCTCCAGGTTGTCCCACCAGCACCAAAATCCCGAGTCCCAGTGTTTTCGGGTGTGTCAGTGTCAGTGCATGAGCCCCTAGCTTGGTCACCTGAGTGCTGCGTGATCTTCTACAGAGTGCTGCCTACTCTCTCTCAGCGGACATCTGGATTGTCTCCAGACCTTTATTATTACATGCAATACTTCTACTGAAGGGAATGAATACACTTTCCTGGAGATTAATTAATACATTATTGAACAATCAATGGATCACAGAAGAAATGAGAGAAGAAATGTGAAAGTCTCCAGAACAGCATGACAAGGGAAGCACAATATATTCAAGCCCATGGGACACAATCAAAGCTGTTCTAAGTGGGAAACTTACGGCTGTAAGTGCACGTATAAAAAGAACAGAGTGACCCCAAATAAATAATGGAACAGCTCAAGGTCCTAGAAAAATAAGAATAATCTCAATCTGAAACTAGCAGAACAAAGAAATTATGAAGATCCAAGTGAAAATTAACAAAAGTGAGACTTACAAGCCAACATAAAGGATTAATGGATCAAAGAAGTGGTTCTCAGAAAGGATGGGAAGGGAATTTGAGGATGGGTGAGATGGATGAGATGGGAGGAAGGGAAAGGAGAGGAGCCCGGGATATGAAATGTTCCGTTCCTTTAAGATGAATGTATTTACTGTGCATTGCAAAAATATACCAATAAAAACCGAGTGGTGGGCGTGTTTGAGGGAGGGCTGCTTTGCTGGAGCCAGGAATTATGGGAGGGTTCCCAGAGGTACGGACTGTATCTTTGAATATCCCCCCCTTCCTGCTTCCTGTGCATCTCCACCTCTCAGAAGCCCACAAAAGCAAGACAGGTGACAACCCCAGATGGAGCCCCAAGCTGATCCCCTACCTGCTGTGGGGGTGCTCGCCCTCGGGAGAAGGAACTGCTGCTGTCCAGCTGCTCACTGCAGTCCGCTGTCCACTGCAAGGCAGAAAGGAAGGGTCAGGGATGATGGGACAGGCTCACAGGATCCTGGGCCCCAGGGGTGCTCCTGTCCTTCAGCAGAAGAGCAGTAAAAACTCAATAGTCTCAGTGGCAGATCGTTCCCCACCAGGTCTCCAAATGCCACATCAAGGCGATCCCCGGCATATGGCTGGGGAAGGCAAATTCATTCCCTTCACCTAGCTGTACGGGAGTGACGGAGATCCAGCTGCACTCAAAGTCAAGAAAGCGTGACAACAGGTCTTCTCAGTGTTGGCCAATGAGCTCCATGCTTCACTGTGGTTCTAGCCAGAGGATGGAGCCAGAGGACAGGCAAACAGGGACAGCTTTTCCTGTATACCTAGCTCTACAAGCTGACAGACCAGCCTCAGCAAAGAGCTCCAGGCTGGCCATCAGAAGCTGGGCTTCTGCCCAAAGAGCCAGGAGAAGTAGCATGTCTCAAGGTGGCATCTGACAACCTCCTGCAGGAGAGCCCCCAAGGTCATCCACACAGAGGACCCTGGGCACCCAGACCCTCTACCCACTGAATCAGACCCAGAAGGCCAGGCTGGGGACCAGCATGTTCACAAGTTCCCCCAGTGGTGCACCAGAAATCTGAGAGCTTCTTAAGCTATGTGATCTTCCAGGCTTCATTTTGCCATCTATCAAATAAGACCATGACATACTGGGCGACTCTGCAAGGTAGAGATGGAGGACTTCAAGCTACACAAGCACTGTGCAGACAATGCGGCAGGCGCAGAATGGCTCATCCTCTGTCAAGTGCTGTTTAGCTACAATGTGGCGTCTCTACTGCTGTGTTAAATGTTAGCTGTTCTCTCTGCTGAACATAGATCTTAACCTACAATTTGTGTGATATGCACAACACAGAGGGAGCTCACTCTGCGTCTGACATCTCCAGTCAAAACTGTGGGGGCGGAGGGCTTCAGATGAATACGGTCCTGTTTTCCTAAAACACCTGGTGGGCACCACCTCCTGACAGCGTGTTAAGGACACAACCTTTACACAAGAAAGACCTTTTATTACAATGCTGATGATGCAGGCTAGGTCCAAATATGCAGTAGAACAGTTATCCAGCTGAAGTAAAATGACAGCCACACACAAGACGCTCATCTAGTGGCCGGATTTTAAAAGAGAGACAAAATCAATAAACTCTTAATGAGACATTTTATGATCTTCTTTCCATACAGGAGTCTTTGAAGCCCACTAGGCGAGCATCAGACTAAATGAGCCACACGTCAGATGCTCAAGAGCCACACAGGGCCGGCTTGTTGTCTGGTGTTAGACAACAAGCTCAGGAGACACAGGCAAGGCAGCAGGTCCACTGCTTGTGATCCCTGCCCATCCATCTGCTGAGGGCAAGCTCATCAGCCTCCACATAAGCAGGCTTTCAGCTGCCGGGGCAGGAGATGGGAGAAGGGAGAGGCTAGGCGAGCTCCCTCTGTCTCTCTTTGGTCTGGCTCTGGGTGGCATTACTGGTAGTCACTGTGTCTTCACGGCTCCATCCCTCACTGACTGGCTTCTATGCTTGACTCTGGGGCAGGACTCTGGCAACATGGTCTCTTCCTTTGTGCCTCCCATTAGGAGGCAAGTGACAGCTACATGTGGCAGCTAATTTCTGGTACTTGAGCTACACAGCTCTTTCATCATCCAGGTGATTGACGTTCTACATGAAGTCCCCCAGTGGGTAACTGCAGGCGCGTGGTATCTTCCCCTACCCACCTATTTTTTTTTTTTTTCTGTATTTTAGGATAGGGTCTACAGGGTGTTTAGGGTCTCACTACTAGATTGGACTCCTAGTGATCCGCCTGTTTACAGCCTCCCAAGAGCTGAGATCATAGGCATGTGCCACCATGCCCAGTCTCAATTGCTGTCTCAGTGAGCCCCAGGGGTGGGTCCAGCACGGCAGTTCCAGGGATCAAACCCCTGGCCCCTGTGCCTGTTTGCAGGTGCTTTAATCTGCTGAGCTCTTTGGCCAGCCCTTCCTACACACCTATTAATTGAAAAATCATAAACTCCTCAGCTCTCACTTTAACCAAGTGAACGAGGGGGAAAGATGTTACCAGTAATAAGACATATCGACATCACGGGCTCCCAATCTGCTGCGCAGAGCGGGGCACATGCCTTCTGAGGTATTCTTGCCTGAAGTTCACAACCTCAACATAGTCACAAGCACATCAGACAGGCCACATTAATGAACTTTCCAGAAACTCAGAAACAATCAAAGAGTGGAAAAAAAGAAAAGGCCAAGTATCACAGGTTGGAGGAGAATAAGGAAATGACAATTGAATGTAAATTTGGATCTTAGAACAGACAAAAGGACAACAGAAGAAAAGCTAATGAGCTCTGAGGAAAATCTGTAGTTAATAGCAGTGGACCACTGCTAAGCTCTGATCATTATGCAGTTATATAAGATGTTTATCTTAGGAGTTGGGCGGCAGGAAACACTTGAAATAATTTTGCACCTTGGCCAAAAGTCTAAAATAATTTCAAGACAAAAATATGCATGTACACACATCCATACACTATCTATGCATATACACATGTATTATGTAAATACTACATATACATATACATGCATAAGTATGCATACACATATTTTGAATTGAAACATACATGTACACATGCATGTACTTATGTGTGTAGGTATGTGATGTTAACACTACTTTAAAAGCAATTCCTTTGAGCTATGTAATATAGTGTTTCTCCTGTCCTAGGTGGAGCCTGGCTGACAGGTGGGAACAGCTAAGACACAAGGGGCCTATTGCTGGTGCTACCCTAGGGGAAAGGAAAGGTTTTCCCTTTCCAGGGGTCTCAAATACCTCAACCCCAGTGCCAGTCTGGTCCCAGCAGGGCGGACCTTCCTGGGGGTGTGCCTAAGAGCAGGCTGCAGCCATGGCTGGATGCAGCAGCCCTGCCCTGCGTGGGAGCAGTCCTGGAGTGTCTCCCAGGGCCAGGGAGGTGATCTTGCTTTGCCCAAGAGCATCCTCACTTCACATCTGCCAGCCACAAGTCATTTCCTGAGTGGCTTCTGTGTGAGAGACAGCTCTGCATGGGGCAGCAAGCATGCTGACCAGCAGTGAGGTTGGAGAGGGCGTGTACGCGGAGGATGGGAAGGAGGTGCTCCCAGCTGAGGCCCTGAGGAAAGGAACAGGGGCATCCAGGTCCTGGGGAAGAGCGAACCCAAGAGCAGGGCACCTGGTAGCTTGGGGGCAGACTTCAATCAGGCCAAAAGAGTCTGGGACGTCTCCACCTTGGACTTGAGCTGAGCTTGTGCCAGGGTGCCACTCCTCACAGAACTGTGGGAGGTGGCACTGACCAGTGACAAGAGGTAGGGGCTAGGCCCCGGTGTAGCTCCATGGTTGTGGTAATACTGATGGAAATGGAGAAAGGGACCCAGCATGTGGAAGATACAGTGGCAGAGGGGGCGTCTACATAGCGGAAGTTGAGCACAATGATAAAGCCCACAGAACGCACTCAGCAACTCATGTGCAGGGCTGGAGATAAGCACAGTCTCACAAGGGCAGGGAGTGTTGTGCTGGCTTTCCCAAAGCCCAGGAAGATGGTGAGGGCTATCACACCACACCAAGCCCTACATACAGGGCTCGCAGGGCTCCCCTCTCAAACGCCACAACCAAGCAGCAACCCCAGGGATGTCCTCTCCATGGCTACTTTCAGAGTCACCTACAGGAGCAATGTTTCTTTCTGCCCTGGTCATCAGAGCCCTTAGGGACTCTCCTATCTGACTCCGAGGCTCATTCTGTCTCTGCCCAGACCCCACACTTGGCACCTCCTTCTTGTGTGCAGCCTATACCTCCTGCACCCCTTGGCTCCTCTGAATCACTGCCTGGAAAACCTCCACACAGACCTCCTGATCCGTATGAAGCGGTTCTAGAGAGTGGCCAGCCCTAGCTCTCCAAACCCTCTGCCCTGAGCCTGAGGTCTCACACATAGAACATTCCTCCTGGAAAGCAAACAGGCTTTGAGCTTCAGTACCAGGAAAGTCCTCTAGAGGGCGAAGGTGAAGTCTAGAGTCAGCCAAGATGTCCAGTACAAGATGCAGGAACCTGAGAGAAGACTTCTATATGGGAGCACAGCACGTGGAACTCACAAAGGTAGTGTCAGGGCCTCAACCATATATGTTATAATTTATAGCTCATTTAAAAAATCAGAACCAGGGCTGGCGAGATGGCTCAGTGGTCTAAAGCACATACTTGGAACAAGCTTGGCAAAGCACA
>NDGN011469266.1:0-21286 GCA_002564285.1 Tympanoctomys barrerae | reverse complement strand
TTCAATACAACCATTGTTGAATTGCTGTTATTTTATTTAGTGAAATTCTTCATTGTTTCTAAAGTTTTGGGTTTGTTTTTTACTATTTTGTATTCTTTAAAAAGAAAAGCCAAGTTCATGTCCACTCATATTCTTCAGCCTCCACATGCACAAGAAAACGTCTGAAAGGACACCCCGCCTCCTACACAATCGATGGATCAATGCCTGCCGCGCCTGAGTCTCAGGTGGATTCGGGCAATGAAGCTGTGCTCGGGGCTCCTTGCACTCGGCACTGCCGCCCTGCTGGTCTGGGCTCCCAGGAGACAGCTTCATCGAGAGCCGGGTGTGTCGCTGCGGTTCGGTAATCACAGGGTCATGCAGCCGCCGCGATTTTGGGACGTACTTATCACATGAAAAGAATCAACCATTGGGGTTCTGAGGTTCTCCTTCCTTCTCTGGCCTGCTGGCAGCCCAAGCCCTCCCTGTCAACCAGTCCGAGGGGCCATCCGCCCTTTCTAGAGATGTTGGGCTTGTCTGGACCCATCTTAAAAGTGTTCCTCCTGGGGCCTGGGGAGCGAGCCCGTCGGCCCAAGAGCCTGCCTGGCAAGTGCAGGGACCCGGGTTCGATGCCCAGTACTGCCTGCTGTGCCAGCCCGTGCTAAGCAGGCCCCTGAAGCCAGGTGTGGTGGTGCATACCTGTAATCCCAGCACTGGGCAGGCCACAGGTCCAAGCTGTAGCAAGACCCTGTACCAAATACATAAATAAAAGATTTTTTTAAAAAGTTAAATATTGGGGGCCGGGGAGATGGCTCAGTGGAATATGCGCTTCCTTGGCAAGCGCAAGGGCCTGAGTTCAATCCCCGGTTCTGGAAAAAAAAAAAAAAGTTAAATATTCTTCCTGAGTATGTGTTCTTTGACTGCCACATCCCTGCCTTCCCTGGCCGTCCCTATCCTCTGCATCCAGTCTCCGGCCCTCGGCTGCTGCGGGATGGACTTCTCAGGTACCGCATAGGCGTGAGATTTCACTGCCGCGCTTGGCTTGTCTGACAGTGCTATCCAGACTCACCCAGGTCACCTGCCAAGGCTTCCTTTTGGCTGGCCGAATGATACTCAGTTCTATACGTGCTGTGCCTTTGTTATTGTTCATCTGTCACGACACTTAGGTTGATGCTGCATCTTGGGTATTGTGAGGAGTGCTACAGTGTATGTGGGAGTTAGCTCTCTGTCTCTCCTCACACCCTCCTTTCCTCCCTCCCTCCCTCCCTCTCTGCCCCCTGGAAACACTACTTGCATTCCCTTCTGCAGGGTCATACGGTAGTTCTACTTTTAACATCTTCAGGAGCCTCCAAGCTCCATGTTGGAGTGCTGATGTTCCACCAGCAGTGAGTAATGGCTCCCTGTTTCCACCTCCCCGTGGGCCTTTTCTACCTTCTTTGGTAGCCATTCTAAGAGGTAGGAGAGGAAACATTGTGATGTGGACGTGCATTTCCCTGGTTACTAGTAATCATGTAAGCATTGTAATATACCTGTTAATTGTATATCATCTTTTGAGAAATTTTTCTTCTGGCTTTTGCCTTCTTTAAACAGCTGTTGGGGTTCATGTGTTGAGTAGTTTGAGTCCCTAAGAAATTGGATGTTAACCTCTTACCAGGTATATAACTTGTGAATGTCTTCTCCCATTCTTAGTCCCTTCTTTGTTGATTTTCCTGCTTGTGGTTTGGCATGACCTAGGTGTCTAGCCCTGTCTCTGTTGCCTTTGCTTTTGGAGGCGCATGAAAACACCCTTGACCGTACCAGTAGCACGAAGCAGTGCCCTACGTTTTCTAGTAGGTTTGGGTGCTGTGCTGAAGTCTTCAGTCTCCTTTGAGTTGAGTTTGCATATCATGAGAAATAGGCGTCTAATTTCAGTCTCTTCCCTGTAAAAGCCCAGCTCTCCCATTACTAATTCTGCTGCCTCAGAAAACAGATTATGCCTAAGAGGTCTGGCTGTGCAGCTTCCTGGGGGACGTGCCGGTTCAGTTCCTCAGCTAGGCAGGAGGGGAGTTAAGCTGGTGATTTCTTAATAATGCCCCAGATTTAGCACTGCTGCAGAGAGGGAAATGTGTATAAATTGACATCAGTCTCAAAAATCTAATTGGTGCTATTTAGGGCAAATTCCATCTGCATTTTGACAAAGTTATTACCCTCATTTTCTCGGTCACTGAGTCCCTTCTGTGCACTTGGCCATATTTTCGAAAGTATTCTAGTAAACTTTACTAATTTAAAAGAAAAATGATAATAATCACTGTCATTCACCTATTAAAAAGCATTCTCAGTTGAGCCTAAATTCAGTTCCCTGTTAGGATAGCTGGTAAATATTTAGAAAAGTAAATAGCTATAATGAAAATTGGTCTTACTAAAATTATGTATAAAATCATGGAATTTACTTCTTTTGAGATCCAAAGAAGAAAAATGCACTAAAACTAAAAGGCAAATGAAGGAATATGGAAGCAGCTAAATGTGGCATAAACATTTTTTACCATGTGCAACATTTCTTCATCATAACAGGTGAAGAGCAATTGTGAAAGCACTAGGATCGAAATTATAACATGCATATTCTAAAAGGTTTTAACTTTAAGTGAAAGAATCGCAACTATCGTGGATAAATTAACACGGCTTTCCTTCCTGCCCCAACTTTTGTGATGGGATATTCTTGGAATGAGGTGATCTCCTGTGGAAGCCACCTAATTCCTTTAAGACAAAGTAAATTTTAATGCCCTCGCACGCCTAGTCAACATTCCCCGAGACGTCCTAGTTAAGGAATAAAACTAGAAGATGGGCTGGGGTGTGTATGCATTTGAAAGGAATAAATCTGTTTAAAGATCATGTTAATTGTTTATGTCAAAACTCCCAGAGAATCAGCAGAAACCTAGTGGAACTAAAGAGCAGTAACAGCCAGATTTCAGGATAGGAGAGTTAACAGCCAAGCTTTGGCAAGCTTTTAGATACTGCCTGAGAAACTGAAGCTTAAAAAAAAACAAACAAAAAAAAAAACCAGATTTTTCCTAGGATCAGTTTAGGACTGACCACGTGAGCCCACAGGCCATAAGGAGGTCAGGTGGCTCGGGCACAAGCTTGCCAACATAGGCAAAGGGCGTGCCCCTGAGGAGAGAGCCCACAATGTGCAGAGATTGCGTGGTCCTGCGTGAGAGGCAGTCTTGCTCGGTCCCAGTTCTTCCCAGCTTAGTCCACAGGCCCATCAGGGTTTCTGTCAAAGTCCTCGCAGGTTACTTTGAAGATGACAATTGAATTTATACCTGGGGGTTCATCGTGACATTTCAGCACATGAGTGTGTTGTGTGATGTCACCTCACACACGGTGGTTTTGTAGTGAAAACATCAAAGTCCTGTCTTCAAGCTCCCTTGAAATTTCATGCTTTTTTTTTTCCCTGGGAACCAGGGGTTGAACTCAGGCCCTTGCACTTGCCAGGGAAGCGCTAGTTCCACTGAGCCGTCTGCCCTGCCCCTCTTGCATTTCTGTAGCCCCAGCGCTCCACTTTGCAGCAGGCCACAGGGCTGGTTCTTCCTGTCTGATGACAGCTTTATGCCCATCCACCCAGCTCTCCATCCCCCATCCCAGCTTCAAGTAGTTGCCATTGTATGCTCAACTAATGAGATTCACTTCCTGAGAGGGAGGTCATGTGCAATTTCCACATCTTATTTCATTTAATGTCCCCATGTGCTTTGGTACTGTCACAAGTGGCAGAATCTCACCCCTTTGTGTGGCTGAGTAGTGTTCTGCTGCTTCTGAATCCATGCATGCCTGCGCAGGCGCAGGGAGGCGCCCCGCCCCGCTGCTGCGGGTGAGCCTGCAGGAACACCACAGTGGGAGCAGCTCTTCAGGAGAGCGCCTCCTTCACTGGGGACGTAGGCGCTGCTGCGTCGCTGAGCCTGCGTCAGCTGTTTCCAGTTCTATGAGGAGCCTCCCTCCTGTTGCCCATCATGACTATTCTGATACGCACAAACAACAGCAAAGGAAAACCAAAAGCAAATCCTCCAGTCTTGTTTTTATAAAATGTTCACAAGACCTAAATAGAAACTGCAAAGACAAACAACAGACTGGGAGAAAATATTTGCAAAATGGACTGCTGGTGATGGATTTGCATCCGGTGTATAAATGAACCCTTAACACTCATGATTAGAGAGCAAACCACTTACAATATCAAAGAATCTGGACTCCCGTGGATGGCACATGAGCGTGTGCACAGCTGGTCCTTCCGTGTCACCGTAAGGAGGGAAGTAACAATTCTTCTTCAAGACTGGTAAAGTGACAATGCCCCAGGACATGGAGCACCAGGCACAGGCACAGCCGTGAAGCGACAGGTGGAATGAGGGTGGCACAGCCAGTGTGGAAGACTCGAGATTCCTCCCCAAGTGGCACACGGTCTGCCACGCTGCACAGCAGCAGCCCTAGCTACACAACAGGAAGGCTCACAGGCACACACCTACACACCGTGACAGCGGCCTTCTCCACACTCACCAGGAGCGGTGGCACGCTGATGCCCTTCAGTGGAGGAGCGAGCAGGCTGTCCATGCAGACAGTGGAGTAGGGTTCCACACTAAGTGAAGTGAGCTCTCAAGCCACAAAAGGGCGTGGAGGTGCATTAGGCACATTAAATTCAAAGTGCTGAAACAGCGAGTCCGAAGAAGCTATGTGCTGTACATTCCAAGTCCCCGGCATTCTGGAAAGGCAACTACGGAGACAGCAAAGCAATCAGGTTTCCAGGGGGTGGGGGGAAGGGAGCCATCCATAGCAGCAGCTGGGAGAGAGACAGTGGGGACAACCCCTCCATACGGTGCCCCCAAAGAGCGACCCCAGTGTGAAGATGGATCTCAGTTAATTTACCAATAACAGGTCATCGACCCTAACAAATGTGCATTAGTGCATGATACTAACAATAGCAGAAGTGGTGCAGGGGGTAGGGAAAGGGCTACGCCCTGTACTCGCAGTTCAATTTTTCTAAAAAACTAAAACTAAAAAATAAAGTCTATAAGCAAAAACTCAAAATGTAAGACCCACAGGAGATGGAGGGAACCTGGTCATTCCTCCTTTTTCCTTCATACTTGATCTGAACCACTGAGCTTCTGAGATGCCACCCTATTCCTCTCAGCTGCTGGGCTAATCAGCAGTCTGAGTAGCTCAGCGCCTGCTCTGAGACTAAGGGTTGGCAAAGGTGAGGTTGGCCGAGGCGAGGTTGGCCCAAGCCTAGTGACTTGGTCAACAGGCTGACCTATCTTAAGAAGGCAGGGAGTCCTGACCTATGTATTCCACTTTCCAGGGCTGAAACAACGAAACCCAGGGCCTCCACTCATACTTCTTTGCACTGCTTGAACTGAACAATATTAGGAGCTGATCTACCTCTCCCCAAAATTCACAGGTTGATATCTGTTATGGTGTGTGTCTAGTTGTTCCCCCAAAGCTTCATGCAGTCATGGGCAGCTTCTTGATTTTGTGATTAATTCTTGATCCAGTGCTGCGATTAAGAGTGTGAGTGCTACACTCATCCTGGAGCAGTGAGCCTGAAGACAATAGAAGGAAGGAGAGAGGCTTGCGGCAGCTGTGGCTCCTCCCTTTGTTCTTTGCTGTTTTCTGCCACCATGAACACTGCCCTCTGACATGTTCCACTCTGCCCTCTGACATGTTCCACTCTGCCTTGGAGCCAGCTGAGTATGGGCTGAAACCTCCACAAACTGTGAGCTAAATAAACCTTTCTTTCCTTAATTTGGGGTGTCAGGTACTTTGTCCCAGCAAGAGTAACAGAATTTGGTACCAGAGAAGTGGGGTCTTTGCTGCAAGGATATACCTGACCATGTGGATTATGAGCCTTTGGGAACGGCCTATGGGAAGAGACAGGAAAGGTTTGGAGATGTTGCCTGCCTGAAAGAGAAGCACTGGAACATCTTTAACTGTTCTGTATGGCAGACTCTAGTGAGAGCTCAGAAGACCAAAATGTTGATGGAAAGCCTGCCTGTGAAGACCAGGCTGGGGAGGTTTCTGCTGGAAAAAAGACTGAACTGGTTGTTGAACTCCAGACAATGTGTGTTATGGCTCGGCAGAAAGTTTGTCTGAAGTTTTTCTCATGTCCAAAGACATTGCCTGAGACTGAGATTAAGTCCAGTGGACTGATTAATCTTGCAAAAGAAATTTCAAGACAGTCCAATTTTGAGGCAGTGGCATGGCTATTGTTGGGAGCTTTTAGTCAGATTTACATTGAGAATCAAGAGCAAAGAGCACAGCAGGATTGTAAGATAGGTTGGGGAGATAGCGTGGTGGTCTCAGTGCCTGCCTGGTAAGCACAAGAACCTGGTACTGCCTGTCATGCTGGCCCCAGAATCCCAGTATGCCACGCTGGCCATCAAAACTGAGTGTGGTGGCACACACCTATAATCCTAGTGCTGGGAAGCTGAGACAAGTGGATAAATCACTATGAGTTGGAGTTGCATAGCGAGACCCTGTAATAAATAAATAAATAAATTTTTTAAAAATTTAAATTCTTGGGAGCTTGGGCTTAAAGGAAGCACCAATGAAGCTGTTGACTGCAAAGATAGAGCTGACAGTATCTCCATCCCAGAAAAGGAACAAGAGAATAGAAGGGATGGCCTGAGGGCATCTCAGGAGAGGGCAGGTCTCTGCCTGTTCCAGCCTGAGAACCACAGAGATGAAGGATTTTGCTCTGGGGAAAAAGCCCCAGAGCACCATATTCCATGATGCAGGCAGTGCAGCCACACCAGATTGCAGAGTGGCAGCACAATTTCTTCCTCAAAACCTGGGTCCGTGTGTCAGCAATCCCGGCACTCAACTTCTTCGACCACGAGAGAAGGAAGCCTGGTCACGGCTCCCGCGGCAGCAGCCCTTGGCATCACCCACACGGCCTTGGTTTTAGGTGCATGCAGAACGCAGGAGTTCTGAGGTCAAGAAGGCTTCCACCTAGACTTCAGAAGAAGGCCTGCGAGGCCAGGCGGTGTGCCCCTGGGAGGGCAGCGTGTAGAGCTGTGAGCGAGAAGTCTAATGTGCCGTGGAAATCCCAGAAGTTTGGAAAGCACAGAAACTTGGATTGTCTGAGGAAAGCTGCAAGGAAGGAGCAACACCAGCCTAAGAGAGAAGCTATGGGAGCTACAACTAGCAGAAGTGCCAGAGAGGTCGAGCCACAAGGAGCTCACAGTTTGCCACAGATTGCTTCAGATATTCCACATGAAACTTAAGGACTTGATGTTTGCCCTGCTGAACTTTGGATTTGCTTTGGTCCCAATGTTTTGTATCTTGCTGTTTGTACCTTTTGAAATGGTAATGTTTATCTTGTGCCATTGAATGTTGGGAGTGTTTAACTTTTCACTTGTGCAGGGGCTTATAGCTAAGACTTTGCCTTAGATCTTGAAGGAAACTTGGGACTTGGACTTTTCAGGAATGCTGAAACTATAGGACTTTGGCAACTCTTACAGATAGACTGAAATGTCTTTTGCATAAGGAGATATACTTGAGTTATTGGGAGGGCAAGGGCAGAATGTTATGGTTTGTGTCTAATTGTCCCCACAAAGCCTCATGCAGTCACTGGTGCTACCTTCTAGAGTTTGTGATTAATTCATCATCCAATGCCAGGATTATGGTGTGAGGGCTACACCTGCCCTGGGGGGGGGGCACCCTGCCTTCAGGTGTAAGGAGGGGGAGAGCTTGTGAGCTGCCTCTACCGCTGCTCCTCCCTTTCGCTCTTTGCTGTTTTCTGCCGCCATGAGCTGCTGCCCTCTGCCATGGGCCGCTCTGCCTCGGAGCCAGCTGAGTGTGGACCGAAACCTCCACTAACTGTGAGCTAAATAAATCTTTCCTTCCTTCATTTTGCATGTTGGGTATTTTGTCCCAGCAATGAAAGAAGAGTAACTGAGACAACACCCTAACCTGATACCTCAGAATGTAACCAGGTCTGGAGATCAGGTCTTCAAGAGGTGACTAAGTTACAGTGAGGTGAGTCAGGTGGACCCCAGTGCAAGCAACTGGGTCCTGACCACAAAGGGGACAGGCTGCCTGCCCGCCCAGGAGCCTTCAGGATGAGCCTCTTTCTGGGAATGACTACCTGCATGTCACCCAAGTCACTGTAGGCCCTGCACCCACACCCTGATGCTGCCGCTGCCTCTGCCTCCACAAGGGTGAGGAAATGTGCTCCTGCACTTGAGTCCCCGCCCCGACAGCCCATACCAAAGTGCACAGGGCTGTGTTACCTCTGCTCCTTCTGCTTCTGAAGTAAGTGTCCAAAGTTAAGGCATGTATAATGTGTATACACAGCATGATTTTTAGGAAACAAAATAATGAAATGTTGTCTTCTGTTGTTGCAATGTAGGATTAACTTTTAAGATATCATGTTTAGTTCTTTAAAAAAAGAGACATAGTTTCTAAACTTCATGTCTAAAAGAATTTCCTTTTCAGCTAAATTTCATGGTCAGCCGGGCTTCCAACATTGTTTCCCGAGCTCACACGTCTCTGCCCACCTTTCAGTCATGAGAGTGTTAAAGCTGGATGCCGCTTTCTTTCCTTCATGGCTAGACTGAAATCTAATCACCTACTTATGTTAGCACCGATGGATCTGAGGACAGATCTGATGCGAGCTCAAATGTTCCCACTCTTGTTAGAAGTATATGATCAAAGGTTTCTTTCTTCACTCCTGAAAGTCAGTGCTGGGGGCTGCCTCAGCAAAGGAGGGTGTTTCCTCCACTCTTAGGTTCATTTCAGTGTGTGCGTATATTTTGTAAAGTATTTTCTGTTTTATCTGTTGCGGCATTTGTTCAAAGTAACTACCCCCTTGTTTGCTTTTCTGTTTTTTTGTAAGATTTTCTTGGTTGCTGTACCTTACTCATTCCTTCTGTAGTTATTAGCTCTAGGCTTTTACACACTTCATTAATTCGGTTTTTAATTTTCTGTTCCTGGCTGTTTTTAAGTCATGCTCTCCTGCTGGCTGGCTGGTTCTCAGTTTACTCCCCTTGGTGTACCTTTGCTTCTCTTCCTCTCCGCATGTTAAATGAGTTCACAGAGGAGAAGCCGGTTTGCGGGGTCACTCTCTGGCGGTGACTTTTCGGTACCAGAAACTGTTGTTCAGAGTTCCCTCCTGTCTTTGATAGAAGAGCGAATTTATCTGCCTCCACTTGCCTTTGTCCTTTCTGTGTATCTCTCAGTGCTGTTTGTTCAATTCAAATTCAAAAGATCCTTTGAAACTTGTCCCGCAAGCTGTAACCCCAAGCGCAGAGAGCCTGCGGCGCCGTGCAGTCTTGCCCTAGGGCGCGCAGCCGTTCTCTCGGCTTCTCCTGGCTCAACTCCGAGCCCAGCGCAGCTCCTACGTCTCTCGTGCACTTGGTCTTAGCCAAAGGTCAGAAGCGGTCCTCCGTCTCTTCTGGAGTCCGGCTGGCTCCTACAGCAGAGTGGCGCTGTAGCTCCTGCGCCGCCGCCTGAGCATGTTGGAAAAGCCCTTGGTCGGCCTGCCTGCTTCTCTTGGCCGGAAGGTGCGGATTCCATCTGCTCCTCCTAAATCCGACCCCGTATTCTACCCCAAGGCCCTGTGGCCCAGCGCCCCAGCCACCGCAGGAGCCGTCATCAACAGACCCGCCTGCTCCCCTGGTCCCAGGCGGCCAGCACAATCCCTCCTCTGCTTAGAGTCCGGCTGTGGATTCCTTCTGAATTTCTTCAGCTTCCTACTCAGCTCCTCACCACTTGTCTTGAAAGTAAAGAAGTTCTGACAGAAATTCTTGAGGGGGCCACACCAAGCCATGTCATAAACTGCCTTTACTTTTCCCTGCTCGCTGGAGTTTACACCATGCAGTTGCATGCTGTGCTTTTCTTGGTTCTTGTGCTTGACCTCTCTGCTGCTGTCAGTAATTACTGTTCGTAACATTTAGTGTTGAAAGAGACAACCTGGCTTTATGTCACCGGTGTTGCCGTTTTAGTAATGTGGGACATGAAGCCCAGGCTGTGCCGTCAGGGAGCCTGCTAGCCCAGAAGTTGTGTTGAACTGGAAGCCCCAGCGGCGCCTGCAGCTGTTCTGAGAAGCCACTTGACAGGCTCCCAGGCCTGTCTGGATCTGCTTTAGTGCTTGCCCTGCATTAGCCAGTCAGAAGGCGCAATTTAGCCTTAAAAAGGTAGGTATTCTAGCAAACCTCCAATTAACACTGCCACACGAATGCAAGACAACAACAGTGCCAAAAATGGTCATGCCAGAAAGATTGCTGTGAGACCCAGAGCCCAGCGGCCCGTCCGCAGGCCGAGCCGCAGCGCGAGAGGGAAAGTGGAGGCTTGGAACCGACCGTCTCGCCGGGATGCCAGAATATTCTTCCATTTTCTCTGCTACTTTATTATCTTCCCCCATCACAATTATTTTATACCTGTTTTTAGAGATAGGACACTTGGTTTCCAGCCCTCAACTCAGGTCACTCCAGCCCAAAAGCCCTGGCTTCCCTCTGCACTACGACTGGTGCTGGCATGGCGGGCGTCCGCCTCCTCCGCCTCCCACGCAGGAGCTGCAGTCCCAGAGTGTTACGGTGCTGAGGAGACCCGGCCAAGGGGGGGAGAGCCTGGCAGGGAAGTCGCTGCCTTCCAGGAGTATCCAGGTACATAAGATGGATGATTTTTTTTTCCAGAAGAAAGTATTGGTAAATCCATTGCTAAAGTCAACAAACAAAAACATACATATTTTAAACACCAGGGGCAGAAGGTGACATGACACCCTCCAGTGGACCCTGATAGGGGAGGACAGAAAAATTCATGCTGTGCAACTTGTAACTTAGGAGCAATGAACAATGCCTTAGGAGAAATTTATTAATAGGGATTCTGAAGAAGTACACATTAGAACTGAATTTATAACTGGAAAGAAAACTTCAGGTCCAAATGCTTAGAGAATTTTACCCAATGTTTAAAACATAGTATTAATATGTAAACTCCTCTAGGAATTAGAGAACGGAAAAGCCTTTCCAGCCCACCTGTGAAGCTTGAACTGCCCTGCTACCAGAAGCGGGCAAGCACTTCAAGGGAAACCGAGCGGCACCATTCCTCTCTGAGTTTAATGCAAAAGTTTCTTAGCAACCTGTTAACAAGTAGAAACTAGGTATGCATAGTAAGTTATGATAGCCAAGTGGGATGTGTTTTAGAAATTCTAGAAAAAGTGGGCATACAATAAAATTGAGCCTACATTCATGACAAAGACTTTCATTAGAATGAGAATAATCACTCACGATGGTCAAGGCTGGAAACAATCCAAAGGTCCAGAGCACGAGCACGGGTGAGTGAACGGGCGCCTGCGTTCAGCAGGAAGGCAGAGCGGCGCGCTGACATATGTAGCGTGCAGATGAGGGCGCCTGCATTCAGCAGGAAGGCAGAGCGGCGTGCTGACATTTGTAGCGTGCAGATGCGCAGCGCTGTAGGGAACGCCAGAGGCGCGTGTCTGCGTCGACATAGAGAGCACGTGGTGTGTGTTCCACTCTATGAAATTCTGAAGTTCAAAGCTGAGCGCAGTGACACAGGCAGGTCAGCAGGTGCCTCAGGTGGGAACTCGGGCTGAGATGAGTTCAAAACAGGCCCAAGGGTGACTCCGGAACGCGGCGGAGGTGTTTCCGCATGTGGTGGCTGCCTGCGTGTGCTTCTGTGCCGCAGCTCCGTGAGCTGATAAACTGTAGAGATACATTTCATGGAATTGTGATTGTATCACTATGCCTGTGAGTGTGTGTGTGTAAGAGAGGGAGAGAGAGAGAGAGAGAGAGAGAGAGAGAGAGAGAGTTGCACATGTGTATTTCTGTTCTTTGAACCTTTAAACAAAAATTCGTATTTCTTTTGTTACGAACTAGACCGTTTCCCGTTTTATCAAAAATACCTAGAGAAGTCACAAGAGGGCACTGTTTCTCCGAGAACGCGCACGTAGAGGCCTTGTCCCCACAGTCCCCCGTCAGCGGACCCCGGCGGTGTCCCGAGTCGCTCTCTGCGGGAGATCTTTTCCAGGTGCCGGAGGAGGCCTCGATGACGTACTTAATCATTGTCTTGATCCAGTAACTCTGCCACTTATCCATGAACATCTCACAGCCTCATTACCAGCTCTTGTTTTATGGTTAATGAAAATAAAAAAGGAAAATAACTTGTAGTTAGTCATTTCCTGCTGGGGAGATCTTGCCTACTATGATTTGTTGCCGGCTGAATTGAGAAACGGCCCAACCTCTCCATTTCTGTGAACACTTTGGCTTGTATTTCAGAGAGTGGCCACCAGAGGGCAGTGAGGCAGCGCAAGGTCTGCCGAGCCCGCCGCCGGGGGAAAGGGCGTGCAACCGCGCGCCTCCGCGGCCCACAGAATCGGACGATCTGTGCGCCCCAGCAGCTCGGCCCATCCAAAGTGAAACGTGGAAAGTGACAGCGGAGAGCGGACGGAGATAAGCAGGTGCCCGGTGGCGGCAGCCCACCTCTCCTCCTCGCTGGCTTGGTCCCCAAGCGACCGACCTGCCCTCGTGCACACCTCTGCGCCTCTCCTTCTGGGCTGGCATCCAACGTCCCCTGCTTGGCTTCCGGTGCCCCATGGTTGCTGCTGTGTCCTCCCTGCCTCCTCCGCGACCTCCTTCCTGGCTGCTCTGCGAAGCGGTCCGCACCGGGCCTCGGCCTGCTGCTCGCTGGTGCAGGGCTCTGCTTCCTCCGTCCGACTCTCCGCTACTGGAAATCACCAGCTTAGTTGCTGCTGACCCAGGATTCAGGCGTAAGGTCAGAGTTTACTGGAGAAGAAGAGACAAGCGGGGTGCATACGGCCGCGGTCACCTGCAGAGCGCAGTGTGCTCTGCGTTCCTGCTTGGCCTAGGTACCAAGGGAGGCTCCTCCCCCGCACCCCCCAGGTGTTCTGTGCACTCGAGGTCCGCACTTGGGACCGAGGAGTCGGGGGTCCCGCGGCACTACGTGAGTTCCAGTCGGGAAGTGGCTTTACTGCAAAGAAAGTGCAAACGTCTGCTACTGGTCACTAACCTGCCTTTCTGTTAAACCAAACGAGATCTGGGTCTGCTGGAGCAGGGAGAAGATGAACTGTCAGGCCCTTGACGCAGGCTCTCCTCACCTGCACACATGCTTGGTGGAGGAAGAGACTTCAATTCCTTACCGGGGAATAGCATCAGGCGCACAGAGCGATGGCCCAGAAGGCTCGCTCAGTGAAAGAGTGCATGAAGGCCCGAGCGCGTGCCAAGAGACACGCGGGCAAAAAGGAGCCGAGACGCAGGAGGCCTGCGGTTGGGTCCTGCTAGTGGACCAGGAGCCCGCAGGGAAACCGGCCGGAGCTCGGCAAGGAAGCCCCCCGCCAGGCTGCTGCAGCCCCCAGGGTTCCTCCCACTGCTGCAAGACACAGACAGGCCCTGCAACGGGCACTGCCCTCAGCACTGACTCCCTGGCTGACCTGGGCTATGTTTCTGGTCATTCTGATGCTGCACCCAAAGTTTCGTGTGCATTTCCCCCCTGAGGATCATACTGGGATGAACTGCGTCCAGTTCCCTTAGCACCGAGGGAAATTTGGTGCTGACTGTTGGGCTCTGAGGTCAGCTCTGCCCTGGGTCAGCCTTGGCGAGAGGAGTAATGATGAAGTCATCTCCATGGTTTAAGGCCAGCCTGTTAGTGCTGAATCCACGGGGCAATTTGGGGAGTGCTTCTAAATCAGAAAAATAAGGCAAAATGGCTAAATGGAGGAAGAGCAGGGTGAGCTCAATCGTGAGGACAGCCACCCAGGCGGCCACGTGGGGGTGACTGTCCCACACGGCCCAGCCCATCTCCTGAGGACTCCTCCCTCGCAGAAAGTTCCTGTGTCCAAATTGGCATACTGTTTGGCCAGCGCTCATTGACAGAGATCTTTGGGATGGATGTTATTGACGGGTAAAGTTAATAGGATTTATTTCATGTCAATAAAAAGTGTACACAGAGTGAAAAATAAACCTTCAGTCTCACTGATGGCTCAGGGCTGGAGTCATTTTTCTCCACCAACAGCTCAGCTCCGAGTCTCTTGGGATTGAAAAATTACACATGATGGAGAAATTACACAAATTAGTTTGCTATGTATTTCTCAAGTAGTGTGTTGCAATAATCATAAGCCAATTTTCTTAAACTAGTTTAATAGTTTAAAGATAGTTTGGAGGTTTAAAATACTCTGAAATTCCACATTCTTGCCACATTTTCCTTAAGATTCTCAACATCCCATTTTTCTCCCCTGCCTGATTCTTCTTGGACTTTGCAATAAGTTCTCGTCTTTGATCACCCCCACGTATTGATGACTTCACAATAATCCATATTTCTTGCATACTTTGCACGTTAAAGACCCTCCTTTTTCTCATCACTTCAAATCTCACAACACGGGACGGAAGTCAAGCAACTGTTTGCCTTGGGTAGCCACACGTGGTAGGTCCGGCCGATCTCCACTCAACAGCGCCGCAAGTGCCAGACTCAGCTTCTCCACGTGTCCTTTCCCAATGCCAAACTCCATGTGTTTTTGGTTGTTTTCATTTCAGTATTCCTGCAGATACCTCCTTTTCTAGTCCGTAAAAGCACAGGAGACTCCATTTCCCCTTCTTGCTGAGCTGTCTCCTAGCAATACATCTTTGTACAGTCTTTCCTAGCTTTTGCCTCCTCTGCCTCTTGATTCTAACTACAGACTGTGGACAGCAAGCTTACGTCTAGCCGCTGGTACTGTGGTCACGCGGTGTGCACCCCAGTCAGACCACATGGTCTTACCTCGAGGCTGAGCTCCTGTATGGGATGTGGCCTCCGTAGGGCTCTAAATTCAGTAGACCTAAATAACAGGAAGCACACCGAGGTACAATAAAATTATTCTAGTAAATACTTCCGTGTAGAGGGTGCATATGCCTCAGGAAATAAAAGCCATGAGAACGAGGGATTGGAACCCTGGCCTCCATGCCGAGCAGCAATGGCAAGCCGAGGCAGGTGCCCCGGCTTAGACTTCAGCGCTCCTGCTGCTTCTCTGGGCAAGATATTCTCGTCTTCGCTTTGGTTTCCTTTGCAGTGAAGCGGAAATCTTAGTACCTCACCCAGAGGCTCATTCCACCAGTTAAGCAACATTGTACACAGAGTTCCCATCCTGAATGTGGACACATAGTTAATCAGCTTTGCTTCACTCTTTTTAAAAATCTTTCAATCTTTCTTTCTTTCTTTCTTTCTTTCTTTCTTTCACACAGGCTCTCACTACCCAGCTCAGACTCATAGTGATGCTCCTGTCTCAGCCTTCCCAGCCCTGGGGTTACAGGCATGCACCACATTGCCCAATTTCAGTGCCAGAGTAGTGCGCCCGGGTTTGGCCAGCATGGCATGTGGCATGTGATCGACGCTGGGTCCTTGCACTTGCCAAGCAGGTGCTTGGGCTGCCGAGCCATCGCCCTGGCCCTGGCCAGCTGGCTCCTACTAGACAAACTCCCTTGGGGATCATGACCTAAAAAGGAGAGGGTCACTCCGGCTCATGGTTCCAGAGGTTCCATTCATGTCTGCCTGCAGAAGGGCACAGCAGAGGAAGGCTGCTGAACTCCCGGCATCTGGGCAGCACAGTCAGGCTTGCACAGGCCGAGAGGAAGGGGCTGTGGCCACACGCAGTCCCCTGGGCTGGGCCCCGGCAGCCCCACCTCCTACAGCACGTTCAGCTATGGGCTCGTCTATTGGTGAATGCATCACAGGATGAGCGCCCTTCAAGTCCGGTCCTGGCCCAGGACCCTCTGAATCCGACCAAACTGAAACTCAAGAGTAATCAGCACCATAGATTATCAAGTCGCAGCTCCTGCTACTTAGGACCACAAGACTACTACATTCGAAACTAAAATGTTAATATCCATAAGTAACAGTTTAAAGACCTAACAATGAGAATGTCACAAAGACATGCCATTTGCCAAGGTGTAGCAGTAACAACCATTCCCAAGGAAGAAGCAGATACTGAGATAGAGACTGCGGACAGAAACCTGTAGGCGCAGCAGGACCACACACTGCTCAGCACTGGAGAAGATTTTGCTGCATGAAGCAAGAAAATCTGTAGGTCTTTTTAGTCTTTGCAAATGCGATCCGTCTAAGCCTCTCATCTATTCCGGGCGGCCTATTCCCGGCGGCTTCTCAGTGGGAAAGCATTTCCGGCACGACTGCCTCTGAGAGCTTTAGGGTGTGCAGATGAACAGAGCTTCCCTGGTGGGTGTGGGCTGGGCCGCGGGCAGCACTGCTGGGCACAGCCGTTTGTGTCCCCGCCAGACAACGCAAGGGGGCTGCAGCGTGGTTTGGGATCTTAGAGGTCATTCCGTCCAGCACTTCATTTACCAAACAGAAACCCCAAACTGGCCCAGCTGAGCTGGAGGGAGCCAGGCCTGCTGAAAGGCAGAGCCTGGCCTCGAGGCCTCGAGCCCAGATCACTCAGCTGCTGCTTCACAGGGCTGAGGCTGGGTGCTTGCTCATTCAGATGCAAATGCTGCGAGGCTTTGTCTTACTTTACTAACTAGGGCTTGCTCTGCAGAGCAAATGAGGCGGGCTGGAGGTGTCCAAGGCATCAGCCTCTCCGAAGCACCGTTACTTTTCCTCTGCTTCCGCTCCTGGTGCGAAACCCTAGCTGCTTTACTCTTCTTTCGCGTGAAGGGGGACAGCAGCGCACACAGCTTCATTTACTTGTTCCAATGGATGATACAAGTGGTGCCGAGGAAGAAAATAAATGGCCTGCAGGGAAGTTGTCACTCTTCCCTTTCCCACCCCTGCTTCGGGATGGAGTCCAGCAAAACCGTCGCTAGGCAACCGGGCAGCTGGACTCAGTGGGAGTCTGGGTGGTCTCACAAAGCTGCCGCCGAAGCTGCGAGACGCTGGGACATGATGAGCATCCCGTATCACGGCACCGAGACCCAGTCGCCGCCACACGCGTCTCCATGAAGCCGTCCTTCCGTTGTTTCCTGACTGTGTCCTATAGGTGGGGCGTTCCGTTACTTGGGGGCTTTGCAGTCCCTGCGGTTGGCCTAGGAATGACTGTGATAGGGACCCTGAAGGGGCGATGTGAAATTAAGGGCCGGACACACCTGTGTGGCATCAAATCCATCCTTAGGTCATGCAGTCTGTGCAGAATTAGGACTCTGAGGGATCCAGGAGGGCACAGCGCAGAAGAGCGCTCCGGGCAGGGGACACCATGGTCCAGGCATCGCAGGGCTGGAGGACCCGTGGGACGCAGAGCACGCAAGCGCAAGGGCGCGCCCACGCGGGAGGTGGGCGGGGCGCGTGGGAGGAGCCGAGAGGCCTCGCGCCTCTTCCGGTCTGCCCGGGACTTCGCCGGTGACGTGCGTTTCCAGCACGGGTGGGTGGGTGTGCTTCTCGGGCACAGGGACTGGAGGTGATCTGCCGAGTGGTGAGGGCAGGCGAGGGAATGCGGCGGGTCTGGCCGCTCAGGAGGGCGCTACCGAGTGGAGGAGGAGCATAGTTTGCGGCTGAATCACACTGTGTGCCTGTGAGAGAGGACAGGAGGTGGGACTGGCATTAGCTAGCAGATGGAGGACGAGTTCAAATAATTACAGCTTGCGCACGTAATGGCCCTTTCCTTCCCTCACGGGCATGCGGGCCGCCAGGCCGGTGCGGGGGCCTCGAGGCGTCATCGGAAAGGCAGTCCTGCTCTGATCGTCGCGTGTGGCTCCTCTTCGCAGCTCCCGAGCTGCGTTCAGCGCAAAGCCGGGCTGCAACGCCGGCAGTCTCTTGGATGCAAGGCAGCCCTTCTTTCTGTTCCTCTCCAGGGCGGCCCAGCTGCTCGGCCTTGAGCTGCCTGTTGATCATCAGCCTTACGCCCCGGTGCTCGTTGGTGGACGTGCCCGCCATGCGCACTAAGCAGCCGCGGTGTGCCCAGAGTCACTCACCGACACGCCCAGTGCTGCCATGTCTGTCTTTTAAAAGGGAATTTCTTATATTTTTTAAGTTCTTAAATACTTTCAGACTTCAGAAAAATGACAATAGTTATATCTGTTGTTATGGTTTGTGCCTAGTTGTCGTCCCCCCCCCCCACACCTCATGTCGTGAGGCAGGGACTTCTAGAATTTGAGATTACCTCATGATCCACTGGGATTAGGGGTCTTAGTACTGCTGGGATTATGGGTGTGAGAGCCAGCAATGTAAATAGGCAGAATAGTAAAATCCCATCTATGTGTGTTCCTTACTTAGAGTTCAGTGGCGCCCTACATCCGGGTCTCTGGCTCAGGATCCAGCCCTAGACTGCAGGTTGTGCTGGTGGTCGTTGTTCCTCCACACTACCTCTGTGCTCTTCAGATGTGTACAAGCAGGAGACACTCCAGTGACAGCAGGGTCCCTCAGCGCTGGGGTCTGAGCTGACCCCTTGGTTACGCCCATGTCCGCCATGAAGAGAAGAAGGAGCAACATTCCTCCTGGCTGGTGGCCCTAGAACTGCTGCTGACTGGCTGCAGGTGACCCCAGCAGGAAGAGGTTCAGGAGGTGCCACGGTGCTGACAGGACTCAGGCCTGCCTCAGAGCACCCTGTGACCTTGCTGTGCGGCTGGTTTCCTGCACACAAAGTGGAGTGGACTGCCGCGACCCCCACAGGCCCAGGCTGCCCTCCTCACTGGACCTTGTGAGTCTTCCCCGGAGGACGCCAGGCGCCTCCTCCCCGAATTCCCAGATCCACTCAGGACATGAGTGAGGCATAAGAGCCATGACAGCGCAGAGGGAGGGTTGCACCCAGCTGGAAACGACCAAGAAGGAAGTGGCGGCTAGGAGGGAGAGCGGGAGTGGAGCACAGCCAGGCGACAGTCTGTGAGTGAGCACTGGCCTGCCATGCCCGTGTTCCCTTCTGACCCATGTCCGCCGCATTGTCCTGCAGTCGCTGCTCCAAGGCACCCCTTCCCAGCGCTTCCTTTCTTCTTACAGACCTGAGGGTGAGGGTTCACTCGGAGGGGTGAGCCCCATCAGTTCCTACCCTGGAGACCTGGTGGCAAAGGACAGGCTGTGTGCCCCTCTGTGGCTCGCTCTAGAGTGGCACCTGGAGCGCAGCCTCTCTCACTGTGGAAATGCTGTGTAGCGGCCACTTTCTCCATGCAGCGCCAGCCCTGAGGCCTCTGCACTGGAGTCCTTACTAGGCCAATGCCGCGCATCCCCTGGATGCAGCCTGCTCCTCCACCACCTTTCTGCCCTGACGGAGAGCAGCAGCGTGGTCTCTGCTCCAGAGAATGCACCTGTGAATTGGACAGCCCCGCATGGCTTCTCAGATGAGATTGTGGGTCATCTCCCAGCCAGGCACAGGTTGGCGGCCAGAGCCAAAACTAATTTGGGAGGCGTTCCAGTCAGGGTACATGATGTGACGGCTCATGTTGTGAAACAGTTACCAGAAGGAAATTAGCGCAGCCGCCACCACCCACCCCGCCTCGGTGTGTGAGGACACTGACAGTCTGCCTCACCTAACCCCAGCCAGCAGCCTCTCCAAGCCCCCGCCCTGGCTCCCGAGTCCCCGGGTCCTGGAGCCACTCTCTGATGAGCACCTCTGCCCCTGCCCAACCCCATCCTGCCTCCCTCTCGGCTCCACTTTCTTCTATTTCTCCTGTTTGTGATGAGTATTACCAGGAAGGATCTCCAAACTGGGTGATGGAGCAAGTAGATTAAAACAGAGAGAGAAAGAAGAGAGGAGAGGGGAGGGGAGGAAGAGATTAAGATAAGAAGACGAAATACAGAGGAGAGGAGTTTAGGGAAGGGACCGGAGGAGATGGGACCGGGCAGGACAAGACAAGAGGCTCTTTCTGCCCACTGCCAGAAAGCGAGGCGCGGATAAGTCGGTTCCACAGATGCCGCCCTGTGACTCCATTTTACCTGGGAAGAGTCAGGAAGGTGAGCGCGTTTTTTGAACACGTCGGCCTTAATTCCTTGGGGAAGTTGGAGTTGAGTGTCCTGGGTCATGGCTGGCGCGGAAGGTGGGGACACAGCCGGGCAGTGAGGTGGGCAGCCCGCTTTGAGGCACATGGCAGCTGGTGGCCTGGGACGGGGACCAAGGGGGGAAGGACATGACCTTTGGCCTCAGCGCCTAAGGGCCTCCGCGTTGCTCCTCCACTGGCCAGGTGGCTCCGGCCCTGGCCCGGAGATGAGGCCTCCTCGCCCTGCCCGGTCCCTGGGCACTGCCCCAGCCGCTGTTCCCATGCTTCCGCTATAAAACAATGGCCTCCCCTAAGTGCCAGGGAAAACCATCCTGTTCCCACTGCGTGAGAGTAGTCGTTGCACCTTCTCGGGATTATTTTTGCTTGTCCTTAGCTACATAAGTAATTGTACATGTGGCCTTAACATACTATCTCAAGTGTCTTACATTATTACAACAAATTCATTTTAACATCTGAGGATGCCGAGCGGTGTCCAACTTCCTGCCGTAGGTGGGCTGTTTCTCATCTTCTGCATTCACAGGTCCACCTGTAATCACTTCTTTCACAGATCCAGCAGTTTTACCTTTCTCCTCTTTCCTTAGGCTAAATCCCCACAGGTTCAGATACTGCTCTGATGCATGGGAATATTTTCAGGGCTACCCAGTTTTCCTGGGGGCCCTCGCAGTCTGTACCGCTTGCTTCGTTGTATGTGTGCATTTTATTTGTGTCTGGCACTCAGTCTTTTTGTGCATTTTAACTTCTCCTGCTTTAATAAAAAGAAATTTCATGTTGTACACTGCGCTACCCTTCTCTCTTCTACTGTGTCACCATTTTGAAGTTCTGATGGATTCCCCCTCTGTGGAAGCTCCCCTATGTCTTCCCCACCATTCTTTTGCATATTTGGAGCTTTTAATATGGTTGTATACTTTACCCAAACTCCTGCAATTAAGCCACTATCCTTTATTTTCTCTTTCACCAATCTTTCCTGCAGCCCACGATAGCGAGGGGTGGCTCCAGGGCTCTTGGTGCTGTTTCACTCTTACAGGTTTTAAGTTTTCCTTTGTTCTTCTTCTTTTGAAGCCTGGTGCCTTAGAAGACACTTTAATGCCGGCTGCAGACAGACACCCCTTGTTATAATTGTCTTCAACATATTCTCCTTGTATAACAGAACTTCTATGCTGCTTAAGAAATTGGTCTTTTCTGGGTCGTACAGCGAGCTGAGGTGATCGCGGTGATGCCGACCCAGCCAGCACGCGTGCCTTCCCATGACGACGCAGCCAGCACGCATGCCTTCCCATGACGACGCAGCCAGCACGCGTGCCTTCCCATGACGACGCAGCCAGCACGCGTGCCTTCCCATGACGACCCAGCCAGCACGCGTGCCTTCCCATGATGACGCAGCCAGCACGCGTGCCTTCCCATGATGACGC
>NDGN011469264.1:0-12528 GCA_002564285.1 Tympanoctomys barrerae | reverse complement strand
CCACATGTGCAAACATCATATTGTCTCCTTAGTGTAAGAACCTGAAAGAGAATAATGGAATCTGAAGGATTCAATAGATACTGGGAAACGTGAATGAACTTATTTAAAAGGAAAGAGTTACTGGGTTGAGGAGAAGGATAGGAGAGGGAGTGGGGGAAAGAGATTTATCTACGTATATATGTAAGCAGGATGGTTTGGACAACTGTACTGTGCATTTCTGATGGTCTATGGCAAGGATCAGAGAATATTTAATTTTTTGTCTCCTTTTTACAATTGTAATTTTTCTCTTCTTAATTTCTTATATATTTCTTTCTTTTTTCCTTTCTTCTCCCAATTTTACATGTATATGTTTGGTAATATGAATAAATGGCTGGAGGAGAACACTATGTATTACAACAAATACTGTGAAATTCATACCACTTTGTAAGTGAAACTCTGTATCACTTGTAATTTTTTGTTTTAATTCTAATTTTTACTCTTTTAAAAAATGAATAAAAACAAAATAAAAACATCATTAAAAGATAAATAAATATTAATATTATCCATTAAAACGATCACATTCACATTGTGCTTCCCAGCTCCTGCACTGCCACATAGCAGCTCTAAAGCTCAGGCCATGTCATCTTATCACTTTCTTTTTCAGTTTTTTTGTATGGAAAGTGGATTTAAAATCCCTAGTCACATGACAAATGTGTTTTTATTGTAATTAAGAATACATGAAGGCTCAGTAAGAACTTCACTGGACCTCAGTTTTTTGCTAAATTTCAGAATTTTTCGGGGTGAGTCTAACACAGGACTTAACCCCAAAATCCATGGTGCACAAAACAAGCCTGAAGATTAATTCTTCTTGCTAAGACCAAGCACTCACATTGTTCTCATGTTAATAGCATGCACTCTGGGCTTGGGCTGTAATTCCACACTAGTGTATTTGCCTAGCATGCACAGGGCCTGGGTTCTACCCTCAGTACTAGGAGGACAAATGTATATACACTCCTTAGAGCTGGCCTATTGAGACTAACTGCAGAGCCAATCCCATCATTGTTTAGTCTTTTCTGGGTGATTCTTTTAGCCCCGTCTACTCTTCTTTTCCTGTTATTTCTCTGCACCCCACCTTCTATTGCAAGATGAGTACATCTACTTTAAGTTCTACTTCTCTTCAAAGTTTTTCTCCATTGGGATTAACCTGGTCCACATTAGCTTCAGCATGCATCACTTGAGAGTGTGGTGCAACTCCTTGTGTCCCTTGTTCTTCATTTCCTCTCGGAAAAATCAATTTATAATTGTCATGTTCTGCTAATAGGAAAAATTTGTTGTCAGCCTCCTTCAGAAAAGCACCAAATACTCACACTCAGGAGACCATTACTCTACACTGTGTCCTTGTGTGAATCTGGAGAGGGCTTTAGTCCCATGGAGGATTTGGCCTGCATTTGGCATTGCTAGCCTGATGACCCTGGGGTGGCATTCTGGACTGAGGCAATAGAATGTCCCAATTTGAAAGCTTAGGACAAGGTGACATAAGGCTCTATCAAATAGCTCAATACTGAATTTTACTGAATGATTTTAAAAAGAAAAAATTACAAAGGTTTTGACACTTAGCATATGTAGTTACAAATACATATCAAAATACAGACACAGTTTTAGAGAATTTTCTTTATAAAGCAATCTTATTTTTGGTCTCATATCCAATTTTTTCCAGGTGTTACTTTTATGAAATCATATGCAAACAGCATGTTAGGGCTTTTGTGTAACAAAATCTTGCTTCTCTATTTGAGAACCAAGAAAATCTTCCCAAATCATACCATAACTGGAAGATTATGTAACTAATGTTTCTTTTGTCTGCTTCTATTCTTCCAAAAGGAAAGTAAGTAATCAATTTTATTCCCAAAAGATCAGATAAATGATTTTAAGAATGAAACCCAAAAATTACAAAAATTCACATCAATCTTTGAAGAGGATCTGAGAGAAAAAATTAGTTGAATTCTATTTTATATAAGACCCTGAAGCCACTGGAGAGTTCGCCTGGAGTTCTGCAGCTGGACACCATACACCTGGGACTTGGTTGGGGTCCAGCTATAGGCACTGACCTGATTTGTGACTGTGTTCATCTGCCTGTCTGCTGTCCCTTCTCTTTCTCAAGGTCTCTCCAGGGCTTTTGAGACAGGCTATTCAAGAACAAGATCTTAAAGTAATTCGTACTTCCAATCTAAGTGTCTTCTTTCTGTAATATTATCTTTTCAACAGTAACATAAAAGCAACATTATTGTTCAATGAAATGCAATCTAATCACATGTGCATGCTTCCTTCTTTTCTTTTATCCAACAATGCTTGGATTACTGTTGGATGAGAAGTATGTAGATGCTTGGGATACAAAGGAAAGTAAAATAAGACAAAGATCTTGCCAGAAAAAAACTCAGTCTTCCCTGCAGTTATTTGTCCTACTACAAATGTATACATGAACTAGTTTACATTATATTAAGTCTTCTTGCTTTTTAATACTTGAGATGGACACGATCTAGCTAAGCCAAGATCATAGTTTTACTGCTAGTCTTATCTATGCATCTGTCCATCAGCCTATATATCCATCTAGTTATCTTATTGGTTGAACATACATCCTATTTCCTAGGCTGTGAACTTACTTGCTTTGTTATTTGGCTTGGTATAGACACGTATGATGAAATTACTCATTCTTATAATGGATGGCCCTTTGACCAGAAAGCACATAGTTCTGAGTTACATAAAACAAGAATCTATCAAGTAGTGGCTTTTCCTCTTGTCCCTGTATGGCTGATCATGTTGCTAAGGTGTTCCCTCTTTCATTTTTAAGGCTATGAAATGACTCTTTAAAATAGCTCCGGAGCCAGGGAGACGGCTCAGTGGAATAATCACTTCCCTGGCAAGCACAAGGGTCTGAGTTCAATCCTCGGTTCAAAAAAAAAAAAAAAAAAAAAAAAATCTCCATATAATCAAGTTTCAAAATACCAGAAAAGAAGTAGTAAACCACTACAAGCTTGCGTCTTCATGTTCTTAATGGTTGGTTTCTTAATTAACAGTTTAGAGATTCCCGCCTGCTGTCACTATAATTGTGCCATCTTCTCACTTAAATTTATTTGACCTCAAAAACTCTCAGCGTTTTTCCTTTGTAGAGATTTGTACTACTTCTCGCCTCACTTTTCTCTTATGAAGTGTTTCCATCCCACATTTTAACTGAAGGGGAAGCGAGAAGAAGGGCTGTTGTCTTTGTGGCAACACAAAAGCACTCCCGACGGGGAGCGACCGTCTTGTTAAAATTATGAGCTGGGGGGGGGCTGCCCTTTAGCTCAGTTGTTTAAGCAGCTGCCTATGCAAACTCAGCCAGGCGCAGGATACTGCAGTTCGATCCCCACCTCCTCGTGCNAGCCGAAAGAAAAAAAAAAAAAAAATTGTGAGCTGTGCCTGAGTGCATCCTGAAATGATTCAATTGTCTGTTCCGGTTATGAATCACAAGTGTGGTAATTTCAAGCTAGCTTCCGTTGACTAATAAAATGGAAAATGTTAGGGTAGGCTCGCTTCTGGTTTTCAGGGAACTGCTCTTTAAGAACTGCAATGGGAAATATTCAATACGAGTGACAGTGAACAAAAGTTAGATTCAAGCAGTGCCTGGAGGGTGTGACTCACAACAATTATGGAATCTGTTTCTGCCTCCACAGAAAGACTGCTAATAAATTATGAGCACATTAAATGTGGTTGCTGATACAGTAATAAATATCGATTCCAAACAGAGCTCAGAATATCTCTTCTCACAGTCTGAGTTGCACAGTCCAGTTTGGCAGCACTCCAATGTTCAGATTCAATAAGGAAACTGTCTCTAGTTTTTCTTTTTCTTTTTGATCTGACAACCACAGGAAGGTCTGTGTCTGTTTAAGAATAAGGCATTACCATTACAATGAATTTTGGGGAAGACAAGATTTTATATAATGTTAAATTGCCAAAATGGTCACATAATCTGTCTCCAACTCAAGCTGTCATATAATAACAATAATCAATCAATCAATAAACAAGTAAGCTTATTTGAATTCTTCCTGTTTCATAGAGTAACATGATTTAATAACTTTTTTCTCGCTTTCCTTCTTGAAATAATAACTTCTGATCTTTTATTTTTCAACTGATTATAGCATTCCTGATCTTTGTCCTCGTGTCCAAAACATTCTTCCTATGGAAATTTTGAGAAGAAAAACACATCTGTGATTGGCTTTGCCTTTTATTATATGCTGCAAACCTGGGAAAATACAAAATAGAAGCATTCCCCATGTGGAAGCTGCAATACCTGGACTTGAATTCATGCCTCATGTTATTGTGAGACCCTGGGATATTCGTTTACTGTCTTTGTACTTCTGTGTTTTAATTTATAAAATGAGAATATTTCCCCATAAGACCTGTACAGTTTCTAGAGGTATAATTGTATGGTCGTAAAATAAGACTTCCCAGCCCTACCTCCAGCACAAGAACACAGGTGTGTTTGAGTTAATCGTATCTTCAGCTTTTTGATATTTGTATTATTTCCTTCATGATTTCATAGAGAAAATAAAAATGGTGAGAAAAGTACAGTAGTTAATTTGACTAGGGTTTCCTGTGCTCTTAACAGTTAACACAAAAGAGGAAATTTTTGAGTTGGTTTTTACAGACTCCAGTCTGACACAGTTTTCATCTTTTCACTTTTCTCCTTCTCATCTTTCCTTTAGATTTGATGACTGTCTGAATTAACTAGTATTCTAGAACTTATTTCTCTTTTTAATTTTAAAGAGGAAAAAACAAGAACAACAGAAACAAAGACAAAACCAAAGCAACACAGAATAAGATGTTATAGAATTTCAAAACAAGAATAGAAAACTAATAATGGTTGTTATATTATATCAAATTTGTTGCTCAGATTACCAGATATAGGTGTGCCAGACTGATCAAGCAATTAAACTGTAACACTTCGTTTCGCCAAACCTGTAAGAATAAATAAAATCTGAAAAGCACTATAGGTATAGTAAAGCAGAAAGAAACTGAATGTAAGGAATAAACGATTGAGATGAGGGAAAGGAGAAAAACAAGAAAAAAGGAAGACGGAAAACATGTAAATATATGCAGGACAGAGATGCTTGGACTGCTAACTTCTTTTGGGTTTTCAAAACCAGTCATTAATGTTTAAAATGTTTTCTTTGGCCAGCTCTGTATGGTAATATCTGTAACCTGAGCGATTCATTGAGCACAGCAATGTGCAATGTAACAGCCGCGGTTGAACACCTTTTATCTTGTTCTTTTAAATGTGTATCTGCTCTAACGTCTGATCTACCATTTTTATAGTCTCTTTAAAATAAATTTAAAGAATAAAAAGTAAAGAGGTCTAGAAGTTATTTCTATCAGTGGTTCTGTTCTCAGTCACAAGGCGGGCCTCTGCATGTCTACTCTTGGGCTGCAGTCCTGGAGTCAGACGGAGTTTGCACGGAGTAACTCCTGGATTTTGTAGCTTAAAGTGTCCTTCAGCAGTTCTTTTATACAGCCAAATTTCTTTTTTTTTTTTTTTCTCTTAAGAATGAATTTTAGGGGGAAAAAATGAATTTTAGGAACAAATGGAGGTTATGAACAGAATCTGCGCCTGCAAGCAGGTTCAGGGGCCAGGGTTCCCGGGACTGCCATACAGGTCCCAGCGCCCGGCGTGCTGAGAAGGCAATTGCGACTGGACTGGTGGTGCGCACCTGTAATCCCAGCTCTTGGGAGGCTGGAAATAGATGGATCACTACGAGTCTGATCTAGTAGTGAGACCCTGGTCACCCTGTAGACTCTTCCCTAAAATACAAGGGGCGGGGCGGGGAGAACACCGATTCAATTTGTATCTTTTCCTGTATGTACTTAACGTAGTTCATTGGAGACAGGTGCGGAGCGAGAGCGAGCGCGAGCGCTTCTCCGAGCCTAGTCTCCACATTTAATTCTGGGCAGGCCCGGGGAATAAGTATGTTTCAGGGGTTCCGAGGCGGCGCGCCAGGGCTCACGCCCCCCCTCAGGAGGGCCTTCCAGGCTTCCCGCTTCTCAGTACCTGTGCGGAATCTCTGAAATCCAGTGAGGGAGCCAGACTCGTGAGTGCTAGCCGTGCCTTCCCTTGCGAGCTGCACTGTTCCTCACGAAGCCACGTGTCCTTTCCTGCGTTGTGCTTTGAGCCACCACTGTGCGTGACAGGTTCCGAACATGTTTTATAATGGAATCATTGTCGCTTACTACTTTTTTGAGGCAGGGTTTCACGGTGTGGTTCAGGCCAACCTTGAACTCACGATGCCGCCCAGGCTAACCTCGGACTCACGGCTGTCTGTCTGCCTCACCGTCCCAGGTGCTGGGACCACAGGCATGCACCGCCACACCCGTGTGCTGCATGTATTTTTAAACTGAAAAATTATTTATAGTTTTTAGTTTTATAAACCCTAAATGAAGATGAACTTCTGCATGACTGTATTCCATCTAGAATCATCATCTCCAATTACAGTGTGTTAAGGAGACCTCCGTGGCAGACAGTAACCTCCACGAGGGCAGGGACCATCGCTATTTACTACTACCTCTCTAGCTCCTTGACCCTCCATCGACACACGGAGGCTTTGAATCAATTTTCGGCAAATGGGCAATTTAATGGAAGAGTAAGTCCTTTAATAAGTGCAGAAATCACACCTGAGTGTTGTCTTGTTCGTGGGAGGCAGAGCCCCTCTTAAGGAGGGACACACACACACAAAGCTCCTGTGTGTGCATGTGCCGGCCCTGTGTATACGCTGGAGCTCACATTTACTATCAGCATCTGTACAAGGACCCAAAAGTTGCTGAGTACTCGAAAGGATCCCTCAGCATCTCTTGGCTCGAACATCTGCCAACGCTGCTTTCCATAGCGATGGTCCTGGGAAAGACGGTATTAATACTGAGTGAGCAGATGGCATAGGGTGTGTTGCTTAAGACAGTTTTGCCAGGAGGTAAATTTATGCTTTATAAATGTACTTCAAAACTATGCTATTTGATTTAATCACTTAATGCAAAGACAGCTGCATACTATATTTGCCTTAACTGCAGTTATATGGGTTATCTGCCAATCTGTTAATTACAGTATTTTGAAAGACTTCAGGAAAAAAACAGTAATTATACAGATTGGGGTGGGGGAGGAACATTCTTGAAGCCTAAATTCAGACATTCATTCCCAGCTAACATAAACTTATGGAAGATTTAGAAAACCTGTTAAGAAAGTAGGCGTAGATGGGATGGCTTTCTTTTTCCAGGCTTCTGCGTGTGCTCCACTCTGCTGCAGTTATGGGGTAGATACCCGCAGAGCGCTGTTCCCACACACAGAGCTCTAGCTTCCCCGGAAGGTCTTCTACAACTGCTCCATTTCTTAAAATTGAAAAAAACAGGTAAATGTTCAAACATGTTTCTGCCCTGGACCTTCTCACATTTCTTATGTACCCGACTTGATCCCTAAGCCCATTGTAGATAAGATTTCTCTGCTAAGTAGTTGCAGTGATTACTAAATGGATTGAATTAATACTGTATCCACGAAGGGAAGTATCTTTAGGTTAATCTGACAGCTTCCTGGTCTTGTCAAAGAATAAATGCCACAGCCTTGTTGGAAAGCCTTGTCTGTCTCCCCTGCCCCCTGGGAATTCCTGTTCAGCACATTTCATTGTCATTTTGAGAATGAGGTTCCCTGTCTATGAGATAAAAGGGTTGAACAGGCCCCAAGCTGTTAACCAAAGAATTCTAGAAAGAATGTCAGAGATTATCTGGCCAAAGCCTTTCACTGAACAGGTGGAGGAACCCAGCACTCCAATCCGTAACTGATTTGTCCCCCCAGATGAGATAAGAAACAGTAGAAATTTTAACCAACTTCTGTCCAGCTTGTGCTTTTTTTTCCCATGCTGCCTATGAAGTGTCACAAGACAGAAATGAAACAGAAGGAGCCAACTATATGTTCTGTTGAGGCTGCCAATAACATAGAAATGAGCAATACTAATAATTTTAGCCTTTCTCCTTGAGTGTATGGGGTCTTCGCATCCCACAGCACCCAGTGTCATCCACACAGGGACAGTGGCCCATGGGTTGAGCATCAAAACTTGAAGGGTCATAATCTGCCCATTGAGGGTGAGGCTCTGTGCTATGTGTTTTCCAAACATCATCTCAGTGAAAACCTCTAGCAACATGTGACGCAGATGCCTTCATTTCGTACATTTACTCTGTACGAGTAAATTAGCTTGGTACTCTGAGGTGATCTTTCACATGGAAATTTCTCTGAAGAATATCTCATCTTTATAGAGGCTTCACACAACATTTAACAAATCTGATGAACCATTATTTGTGTGGCCTCAGAGTACCAAGCTACAAGTATTTTAGTCAATTTGGAAAAACAACACACAATTTTTTTTTTGTTGGCAAGTCAACATGCTTTGATTCTATAAGTCCACATCTGAATGTAGTACTCTATTTCAAATTTACTGTGTTACTTTAAGCACATGACTCAGCCTCTGGAACAACACAAATAATGGTGTGTTGTGTGGACCTGGAACAACAATTTTCACCACCTTCTTCGTGGGAAGCAGCCCTTCTCAGTGCTTGGGTGATTCCGACACACAGGTTCCCATCTGCCCAAACTAACTTTCATCTGAGCCGAAAGGAGAGGACAGCACCGAGGTCAGCAAGCAGAGGAGGAGGGAGATCCTTCCAAGTCACGCTGGGGTGACCCTCATGCTGAGTCCACGGAGGGCTTGGGAAGTACTTTGGCCTTTTGTGGTAATACTTCCATCTCCTTGACCCTGTGAGATAAAACTTTTAAAAAATGGTAAATGTTAGAAAACTTCTTCGCAAAATGTTTACAATAAAAGACATTGCTGCAAATCCCCTTCAAAATACTCCTCCTCACTTTGAACTCACGTATCCCAATATTCTCACCTGTTATGGTTTGTGTCTAGTTGTCCGCCCTCATGCAGTCATAGGGTGGGGACTCCTAGAGTCTGAGACTAACTCATGACCCACTGGGATTATGAGTCTTAGTACTGCTGGGAGTGTGGGTGTGAGTGCTACACCCAGCCTGGGGTGGAGATCCTGAAGGTAGCATAAGACAGACAGAGAGACAGGCTTCCTCTCTGCAGCCATTGTTGCTGCTACTCCTCCATTTTTGCTCTCTGCTCTGTGCCACCACCATGAAGGGTTGCCCTCTGCCAGGTGCTGCTCTGTCCTGGAGCCAGCTGACTAAAACCTCCAATAACTGTGAGCTAAATAAACCTTTCTTTCCTTCATCTTAGGTGTCAGGTATTTGTCCGAGCAATGAGAGAGGAGTGGCTGAGACATCGCCACTTTCTGAAACAGCTCAGGAAGCCTTCTCTCCTGTATTTACTTTGGCATCTCCAGGCCCTGAATTGATCCATTTACTTTTCATGGTCATTTTAACTTCAGGGAGCATTCAGACATTGCACGGTGCCAGATCTGTTGAATAAGGCGTCTGGGGACACTGAACCCGCCTTTGTTGGGTGGTGCTTGAGAGAATTCATGGTATTGCTGTCACACTTCCTGAAGACATCCACAAATAAGGATTCCAGAAACTGCTTCAGAAAGTTCCAAGAAGAATGGAATAAGCGTGTGCAACGGACCCAGAGCATCTTGAGAGGATTCATAACAATGCATCTGGTGTTCCAATCTATTTTTTGAGTATTATCTGTACATTTTGATTATCAGGACATGGCAATCTCTCTGACTTGTCCTTGCATCTCTGCTTTGAGACCCTTTAATATAACAAAGTGCTTTATCTTAAATGTATTCCTGCTTTGTATCATAATTTTCATATACCAATAGTTTGAATCAGTATTCTTTGGTAACTAGAATTTTCTTTTTTTCCTGTTCTTTTACTGACATTTTCTAGTTTTCCTAATTTTAAAAATGCATTAGTTATTGTTGAGAAAAAAGTTTTATCCACTATAAGTTAATTATATAAAGTTATGCCTTGGAATCCAGTCTTCCAAGAGGGGAGGACTTTTTTTCGGGTTTATACTGAAGTTCTTTACTGCACAGGATGGTGTGTGTGTGTGTGTGTGTGTGTGTGTGTGTGCACGTGCATGTGCACACATGCTCCCTTATGGTATAAACACCTTTTAGGAAGATCTGTCATAGCCCAATTACCCGTTTCTGATGTTCAAACGGCTTTGCTCCTAGGAGTTATGTCAGTTCTGGGGAATTCCAGCTGTTTAGCGTTTCAAGCCCCACACAGAAAATCCAAGTGTCTCCTGGTGGCCTCGCTTAGCCAGCGCTGCATTTGGCAATCCTTTCTTCCACATAGTGATTTAGAATTTCTTTATAAAATAAACCTCTACTGTCATCAAAGAAAAATCTGCATCTGCCTGCGATTATCCTTGTGTCTGTGGAGTGATTTATGAGGCAAGGGAGGACAGCCAACTCTCCTCCACCATCTCAGGAGAAAGCTCTGTGTGTACATGGTTTGTCTCTCTTATTTCACTTCATTTACAAAAACTGACAAGTCTTGTTGTGTTAGTTTTCTGTTGCTGTGACGAAAAACCTGAGGAAAACAATTTAAAGGAGGAAAAGATTATTTTGACTCACACTCACACTCAGAGTTCAGTCCCTGATCAGCTGGTTCCATTGATCTTGAGCTGTGGAGAAGCAGAAGCCTTGTGGCAGGCAGGCATGGTGGAGGAGGAAGGCTGGTAGAGTGGAGGGAGAAAGAAAGAGCTGGAGACAAAGAGGCTCGGGCGACTTGCGCTGCCCAAGGGCTCGCCTTCTTAAGTGGGTCTCACCTCCTCTGTCTTCACCTTTCTCAATGTTCCACATCACAGATCCTTCAATCAATTAATCTGCTTACAAAATTAGAGCACTCTTGATTCAGTGGCCTTGACTTTGATCGAGGATTTAGGGGGACATTTTATATTCAAATCAAGATAGTTATTTTTAAAAGGCAAGAAGAAACATCCCACCCACTCAAATAAACTCAGCTGAACTTTGATAAATATGGAAATGGCAATTTAATGGAGAAGGGTAGTGTTTTCAATAAACAGAACCAGAACAATTGGACATGCATGTGAAAAATTATGGATCTAGGCAGAACCTTTGTATTTTTCACAAAAATAAATTCAAATGGATCATAATCCTAAATGTAAAAGGAAGAATCATAAAAATTGTGGGAGAAAACAGAAGACAATTTGATGAGATTGTCAATATATTTGATGTATTGTCAGATATAACACAAAAGATTTGAGAGAATGCAAGAAAAAATCAGTACAATGGGCTTTCTTAAAACCTGTGTTTTGTGAAACACGCAAAGAACAAGCCAGACTGGGAGAAACTATTTGTATGATATACACCTGTTAAGTGGTTTGTACATCAAATATACAGAGAACATTTAAAATACAAAAGAAAACCCAAAACAAAATACTCAATTTCATGATATGCAAAAAGTCTTAGCAATGAGAAAATACATGTCCAAAACAGACCAAAAAATAAACAGGGCCAGGGAGATAGCGTGGTGGTCTAAGCGCCTGCCTGGCAAGCACGAGGGTCTGGCTTCGATCCTGGTACCGCACGCCTTGCTGGCCACTGGCACTGGGCGTGGCAGTGCATGTCTGTAATCCCTGCACTGGGAAGTCTGAGCTGCATAGTGAGACCCTGTACCACATACATACATACATACATAAATAGCAGACTTTTAAGAAACACTAAACATCTTACGTCAGTAGGGAACCTGCAGTACAAGTAACGGTGACCAACCAGTGTTCCCACTAGAATCACGGAAGTCCAGCACTGACATTGCCAACTGCTCACTGGCCTACAGAGCAACAGGAATGCTCTACTTGTAGCACGGGAGTACGATGGCATCTCGACTTTGGTCGAATGCGTGGAGACTGCCTACAAAGCTGAACATACTCTTACACTCGATCGAACACGCATGCTTCTAGTATTTATTCAGTTGAGGAAAGGCTGTACACAGTGGTTAGCAGTTTTATTTGTAATTGCCCAAAATGGAAAGCACCCCAAATATCCTTCAACAAGTGAACAGATAAACCAACCAAAAACACAGGAACCTTAAAATTCCTGTTGTTAAGTGAGAGGAGCCACACTAGAAAGGCCACATTTCGGATGACTTCAAGTATATCACATTTGTGGAAAAGGAGAACTACATAAAAGTAATTGCTAGAGTGATGAAACTAGTATTTGTAATGTGATAGTTGTAAATAAGTGGCATTACAGACTGATTAAAACCCATAGGACTAGCCAACACAATGAACTCTGTGTGTGTGTGTGTGTGTGTGTGTGTGTTAGGGTACAAGTCCATTGTTTTTTGTTTGTTTGTTTCTTAGCTAAGTCACTGAGTTGATCAGGCTGGGCTTGAAAGTTGTGATTCTCCTGCCTCTGTGTTACCGAGTGTTGGAATTTCAGACTTCACTTAAATGTAAATTATGTAATTCAGGTTATTACATCCATATTAGTTCATTAATTGTAACAAATATATACCACATAATGCAAGATATTAATAATAGG
>NDGN011469258.1:0-33430 GCA_002564285.1 Tympanoctomys barrerae | reverse complement strand
TCCGGAACCGGGGATTGAACTCAGGCCCTTGTGCTTGCCAGGGAAGTGCTTATTCCACTGAGCGACCTCCCCGGCTGGGACCTCCTTTCTTCTCTCCACCCTCCGTTTCTTTTCCTTAGGAATGTCTTTGGAACGTAAGATTTTCAGGACAAACAATAATTTTTGCGCATTGGAAGTCACACTGTATCTAACATGCTGACAAGCTGTTTTTGCATCTCTGGACCATACAGAGCCCACCTTTTTTCTGGATTCTGTGGGTTACAGACAGATGGCTCCATGGCCAGGACATCAGTGTGTGTGGACCAGGAATGATGGGGGAATGTCAGAAGGGAAGTCCCTGTAGAAGCCTCTGTTCAGCCCAGAAGGAGGGGGCCCCAGGGACATCCAGGCTGAGGAGAGGGCCACGGGGTCAGGCTGAGAGTGTTCCCTCCTTCCACGGTGGCCATCACACGAGGGCTTCTCTGGAACAGTCAGTGGTGGCTGTGAGCACCCTGTGAGCATTGTCACGCGTCAGCCACTGTGCTATTGGCATATCTGCCAGCACAACCCTCCCTTCCTGCTCAGCGGGGGTGGGGGACATTGTGGAGGTGCTGGGGCATGGTATGGTGGCCTTTGGGAGCCTCACCATGTGGGCCATGTGGCGAGGCCATGCTGTGTGGCTCTGATGGCCAGACCTAATGTTCCTGTGGATGAGGCGGGGGGTTGTGTGTGAAGGCATATGGGACTTGGTGGACCCAGGCCTGGCTGCCCAGGAAGGCGACTTGGAGAGGTTATTCCAGAGCTCCAGCCGGAGCAGTCTGTGCCTGAGCCACAGTGCCCAGCTAGGCAGGTGGTATCCTGAGGAGGGTCGAGGCCACTACTGCCCTCCCTGTGCTAACCGCCCTGAACCATGGCCGTTGGGGGACAGTGAAAGGGATGAGAGGCCCTTTGGATGTAGTCCCCCCGGGCTGTCACTGTGGTGTTACAAGAGTGGTCAGCCTGTCGCGGCAAGGTTTGCACACCTTTGACGGTGCCAGGGGCAGTGCTGGTTTGAGGTGCACGAGGTCCTGCGGCCAGGCCGGTCCTGCACGTCTGCCCTTCCACTGTACAGCCAGCCTGGCTCTGGCTGTCCTCAGCTTCTGTCATACTGGTTCCGATAGCTCTCTCTTTCCCTGTGTGGGTAGGCAAAGTGATGGGGACATGAGATAGGACTGGAGGAGCCAGCAGGCCTGGGTGAGCGTGTCCCCCCACCCCCGAGTCCCCATTCCAGCCTCTGGACTCCCTTCTGTGGACTTCCCAGGGGCTCATGGAGCCAGCCACTGATGTCCACCCTGGCACATGGAAGGACCCTGTCTGTGCTCGGCTTTGGGTCCCTGGAGTGCTTCCAGCTGTGTCTTGGCCTGCACAGGAACACTGAGCAGCCTAACACTACCCACCAGGAAGGTGGAGGTCCATCTCCTCCAGTGGTGCCGGAGGAGAGCTGGAGAGCCTGGCAGGGGCACTGTGGTTGAGGCACCTGCCAGGATGGGGCAGACGGTAGTGCGCCTTGGTACCTGTGGGCAGGTGGTACTTCCAAGAGGGGCCATGGCCAAGAGCGTGGCTGAATTGTAGGGTTCACTGTGGGACCCACCCCTACCCGCAGAGCCTCCCCAGCACCGACGGAGGGTCACTTCTGCTCAGCCTAAGCTGCACCCTGGGGCCTGGAGTATGCCCCGGCCAGTGTGTCCTGACCCCAGCTGCATCTTCCCACAGGACTGACCAGCTGGGAATGTTCACGCACAAGGAGTTGGAGCAGCTGGCCCCGGTACTAGACGGCTTCAGCCTCATGACCTATGACTACTCTACATCGCAGCAGTGAGTGTCCCGCGTGTCGTGGGAAAGGGCTCCCCACAAGCTGCCATCTGTGTCTTGGCCTCTGGCCGACATTTCTGCCCAGGGCCCCGTAACTCCCTGCACAGAGAGCTAGTGGCCCCTTGCCTGGCCTGTGCCCAGGAGAAGGGGTGCGGGAGGGTGGCTTTCTGGGATGGGTGTATGTTGCTGGGGGCCACACACTCAGCCTCGCTGCTGCCCCATCAGCCAGAGCCACCATGTTCCCACGGAGCCTGGGAAGCAGATGCAGCCAGCAACCAGCAGGAAGGACGGGAGGCCCTGTGTCTGCTGAGCCTGCCCCACCCGTGGCTCAGACACCTGCCTGCGGACGGGGGGAGGGAGGCTCCACATGGGTGCCCAGCAGAAGATGTTAGGGACCATCAGCTCCCAGCTCGTCCCACGCCAGGAGAGCTGTCGGCCTCAGCACAGGAGGAGCACACCCCACGTGGCTGCCTGTGGAGCTGACCTGCCTGCTGCTGAGGCCCATGGCCCTGTCGTTCCTGTAGGCCTGGCCCCAGTGCACCTCTCTCGTGGGTTCGAGCCTGTGTCCAGGCCCTAGACCCCAGGTCTAGGTGGAGGAGCAAGATTCTTCTGGGGCTGAACTTCTATGGCATGGACTACGCAGCCTCCAAGGATGCTCGTGAGCCTGTCATCGGGGCCAGGTGAGCCCAAGACCGCCCCGTCATGTTTTAGTGTCACTGTCCTTGCTGCAGGGCCAGAGAAGGCGCTCCTGGGTTCCTGGGGCCAAGGGCTTGGGGTGGAATGTGAGACCTAGGGCAACCTCGGTCCTGCCACACTCCTGCCGTGCAGCACAGTAGCCCACAGTAGCCCAGGGCTACAGCTGGTGCGTCCCTGAGCAGGGGTGCCCTGCAGCTGGTGAGCCCCACGTGGCCAGTGCGCGTCCTTTGCGTACTAGCCAGCTCCTCCTGCGGGCCGCGTCCTCTTCAGGGGCTCCTGCACCATCCCTCGCCGTGCGGCTCTGCTCCCATGACCATGCCTGGCTGTGCACTGCTGTGGTAGAGGCCATGGTCTCCCCTGTTCTCTGTGCACCCACCGCCCGCCTGTCACCCTGGTGCTGCTGGCCCCCGGCTCCATCATGATCAGGGTACCTTGATCCCTATCTGCATGCTTATGCTTTCCATGAGAGCAGAAGGCTGTGGGTAGATTCCGGAACTCTCTGTCCACCCTCCTGCTGCTGCTGCGGCTCTTGGGACCGCCCACTTTGGGGGGTTCTGGTTGCCTCCTTTGTAGTTCACTATTCTTTTGCCTGGTCTGCTTTGCCTGTCCATCCAGTGCTCCTCTGTCACACAGGGAGTAGGTCTCAGGGCTGGGGTTTGTTCAGTTCTTGGTTTGCACCTCCCACGTCCCTACTGAACCTTTGCACCTGTGGAATTCCATGGCCTGCTGGCCACATCTGCCAGTCCTGAGCCTGGGTCCTCTGTGGTCAGCCCCAAGGCTGGCTGCCCTCCTGGGCTGTGGCCAGTGCTCTAGGAGTCCTTGTCGCATGGCATGGGTTTTACCTGGAGGCCCTGTGCATGCTACACTCCAGCAAACGCACCATCCCTGTTCTAGGTGCAGTGAAGTCCCCTGCAAGTATGCGAGTGGCCACTTTCCTGATAATGCTGTCCTGGAGAGTGGGGTCTAGAGTCAGGTGGATGCCGCTGCCCTGGGAGTCCTTGCGGGGTCCCTGGGGCAGGTGAGCAGAGGAAAGACTGCCTGTGCTGAATGTCAGTGTTTCAGGGTAGGGGCCAGAGCCGACCTGGTGCTTAGCTGGGCCTGTGGCTGTGAGGGAGCAACAGCTGACAGTCAGCAGGGGAGCCGGGGCACACCTCTCCACTGACTCTGGTTCTTCCAGCTCTGAAGATGCTAATCAGGGCTGCCCCTCACTAGGGGACCCCTCTGTTGGGGATGTCAGGGTAATCCATGCTCCCAGCCGTGGTGGGGAGTGGTGGTCCCCTACACATCTACATGGCTTGCTCTAGGGTCTGGGCTCCTGCAGAGGCCTAACTGACCACTTCGCCTGGACTCTGGCTCTGAGTTCAGCTATGCACCCTGGGCTGGGCTCCATGAGAGAGCTGAGGCACTTGCCTGGGGCTACTGTGCGTCTCCACTCCTCCACCAGCTGGGAATGCTTGCTCTCATAAGCCTGGAGGCCAAGGTGAAGCTGTCGCCAGGCCAGTCCCTCTGGAGCCTCCCCTTGCTATGTGTCTTCAGGGTCCTTCCTGTGTCCTGGTCTCCTTCACATGTTTCGGTGCTAGAGACTGAACCTAAGGCCTTGCCGTCCTGAGGCTGTGTTTGTCTCTGACTTCATTCTAATTTGGTTACCTCTGTAGAGATTGTTTTGCCAACTGTGTCCCAAGTCACTAGGAAGTAGGCCTCCCACATACAAACTGAGGGATGCCCTGGGGGTGACATGATGGTGCTGAGGGATGGCAGCAGGAGTGGAGGACTTGTTGCCTCCACGAGCACTGCTGAGCTGCAAGCACAGACCCCAGTGCGGTCGGCCCTCACAGGGCATCGGCGGCCCCTGACACCAAAGTGCCACCCTCAGTTGTTCTGCGCAGGCCTCAGGGCATGGAGCCGGCACAAGCCTGTGCACACGTGTCCCCCTATGGTTTCGGGGGACCCAAGGTGCCTGGAGTCACGGATCATGGCCTCTTACTATGGGGCCAAATCCCTTTGTATGAGACATGTTCTGCACCATCAGAAGTGGTGGGGGACAGGGGACTCAACAGAGCGTGGCTCTGTGTGCCGTCCTGGGCATCATGGGCATGCTGGTGGCCCCTCCCACAGGTGGGGCCCCAGTGTGGGCCTGGGAGCCTCGCACACCTAGGGCTCCCTCTGGCCCTTGTGAGACGTGATTGTCAGCGGCATGGCCCACCATCCAGGCGGCCTCCAGCTCCAGCCTGGGCCTCTGAGGTGGTGCGGGCACTGTGTGGCCATCTGGATGGCCGTCCACGCCACCAGGCTCGCTCAGGTCAGCCAAGCTGCTGTGCACCGGGGTGGAGATGCTTCAGAGTGGGGCCTGCTCAGGGTGGCTGGGCAGCCCTAGTGGCCCGGTCAGGCCCTGTCATAGGACAGCACCCAGTCCAGCTCCAGCAACAGCCAGATTCCCGCCAGCAAGCGGGCTCAGTGTCAGTGGGGCTCCTCACGCTAGCGGCTTCCTTGGTAGGACAGGCTGCCCCCCAGTGCCCACTGCTGCTGCCGGGCCCAGCTAGGCCCGGGTGGGAGGCAGAGGCGTCTGCGTGGCCTGTGCTGCCCTCCAGGAGCCTGACCCTTGGTGGCGGCTCAGCTGCTTGTGTGTCCCAGGACTTGGCTGCTGACATGCGTGGAGCTCAGTGTTCCAGGACAGATGACAGACCTGGGGGCCAGGCTTTGAGGACGTCTGTCACGCAGCCACAGCCTCAGGCTGTGCCTGGCCCTGTCGCTACTGCCTGGCCCTTGCTTCTCCAGGGCATCCCTCTGTCATGTCCTGTACCCGCGCTCCCTCCACAGCCACAGAGTGTGACCTGGTGATGTGAGGGGTCCAACAGTGGACACAGTGTGACCTGATGATGTGAGGGGTCCAACAGTGGACACAGTTGGGACAGGCCCCCGCTTCCTCGGGGAGCAGACCGCAAGTCCCTGATGTTCACAGGGCCAGAGCGGGGGGTGCTTCCCAAGAGACCAGTGAGGGCCAAAAGGCAAAAATGCCCAGTGGTGTGGTGCAAGGCAGCTGGAGCCGGCTGGGTTCAGTCGCCCTCAAGACGCTGCCAGGGCCTTGGAGGAGGTGCGCTTGGGGCACAGGTCTCAGACTGCCCCTCCTGCTAACACCTGGCCTGTTGGAAGTCCCGCAGGCTCTGCTTCTGCCATCTCCACTCTTCCAGGGCCGAAGCCTCCAGAGTCACCCTGCTCACACCCACCTCTAGGCTAGGTTACCTCAAGGGGCTTGGCCCTGCTGGGCATGGTAAAACCTGTCACCACCCCAGGATGGTGACCTTTGCCCAGTTCAGGATACCTGCTTTATGTGGCTAGGCAGCTCAGGTCAGGAAATACACATGTGCCACTCATCCCCAGACACCAGTCATGCCACCCAAGTGCTGTCCTCCAGGGTAGCCTCTGGTCTTGTCGCTGGGACCCGGCAGCAGGTACACAGAAGTGAGAACCTGCCGGAAACATGTGCCTGTGAGGCTATGGCCCTGGCCTTGTGGGCCACCTGTCCTAGTCTACAGCATATGATGTCCTGGCTTCTCTCCAAACTTCCACACCCCCGGCCTGGCCCCATCCCTGGTCAGGTGGAAGGTGTGGTCCTGAACTCTGGGCTCTTGGTGCCCAGGAAGAACCTGCTGGGCTCTGGGCACAGTACCAATAACTCCAGGAGCCTAGAAACTGCTGTCCCTGCCCTACAGCTGGGCAGAGCCCAGGCCCCTTACCCAAGCTCTGGGTAGCTTAGGGGCACATGTCCATTCTGGATAGTGGCAGGTCTCTGATGATGGGGCGGGGGCAGCATTTGGGGAGCCTGGTGCCCGAGGCTGCAGCCCCCATGGCCTCCACACTTCCAAGATAGCCACATGGGCCAGGTAAGGTTGGCTGCGGGCTGCAGCTGGCTCCCTACCCACACTGTGGCTTCCCCAGGTACATCCAGATGCTAAAGGACCACAGGCCCCGCGTGATATGGGATGGCCAGGCCGCAGAGCACTTCTTCGAGTATAAGAAGTGAGTGGGTTATGCGCACCACCGGCTCATGCTGGGGTCCTGGGGTCAGGGGTTGGGCCCAGATCCTAGCTGGTGGGTGGGAGGTAGCAGAACCAGAAGGTGGACAGTCCCTCTTGTACTGCAGGAGCCGCGGCGGAAGGCACCTGGTCTTCTACCCAACACTAAAGGTAGTGCTGTGCATGGGGGGGGTTGGGTCGGAAGCACCAGCCCTGCCCCTCAGTGACCCTAACCCATATGTGAGTCTGCAGCTACCTGTGGCCTTCAGTCAGTGCCCAGGGTACAAGGGGCAGTGGAGCAGGTGCCCACGTACCTGTTGGTGCCCACAGTCCCTGCAGGTACGGCTGGAGCTAGCCAAGGAGCTGGGCGTCGGCATCTCCATCTGGGAGCTGGGCCAGGGTCTGGACTACTTCTACGATCTCCTCTAGGCTGGGGCACCAAATGGACATGGACTGTTGGCAGCTATGGAGCAGCTGATTGTGTGAAATACAGGCCTCTGTTATGTGTGCTTTGGTGTCTGCTGTGGTCTGGGGAGCCATGCTCGAGCAGGGGGTGCCACCCCTCCACTGGCCAGGGGGTAGTCAGGCTTAGCTCCTCACATGGTGCAGTGCATGTTCACCCCTTGGCTGCAGAAGCCCACCCCAGGGCAAATGTAGACATAAGGAGGGTAGCAGAGGACCCACAGGCTGCATCTGGAATGGGTGTCCTAAGCAGGCTCATGGCCCCAGGGGCTGCGCCCACCCCACCTCAGTGTAGGGCCAAGTGAGGGGCCCACCGGCTGGCGTGCAGACCCCTTGCCCTGCTAGTACGCAGTCTCTGGTGCTGCTGGCTCAACCGGATGGATCTCTGTCCCCAAGACAAATGGGATCCTGTCTTGTTTACTTCAGTCCTCTGCACAGATCTGTGGCCAGGAAGGGGGCTGGCCCCACTCTGGAAAAAGCTGAACCTGGGGTAGCAGTGGGTCTTTGCCACCAGCTACCACTGGCTGTCCTGCCCTGACTGGAAGGGAATCCTGTAACTACCACTGTAGTGTCCACAGTGGTGGACAAGCCAGGACCTTGGGATGGGCACCACAGGTGGACAGACTGTGGCCACAGAGGCCTGGGCTGGGCCAGACAGGAGGGCCCACGTGAGGACAGCATCAAGGCCCCCACCTCACCCCCTCAGTTATGCATGGTGGGCGGCAGCTAGACAGGCTCAGCCCCACCCACTGGTACCCCACCTCCCCATGCATGTGGCAGGTGCTGGAAGCAGCTCCCAACCCTGTAAGCAAATGGGGTGGCCCGAATGTTACGGGCCAGAGCCCATCCCAGTCAGGGTCCTGGACGGGAAGTGAGGCTACTGCCCAGTTTTGGTTCTGTGCCAGTGAAATTGGGTATACAGGTACTAAGAACTGAGGGAGGACCACATGGCCAGCCTCAGAGTAGAGGGGTGCTGAGTGTGGGCTGGGAATGGCCACCTGCAGAGCAGCAGCCACACCAGGGACCTCAGAAGAGGCTGAGTGGGCAGGGAGGGTCCTGTCCTGAGCTGTCCCCTGGCTTGTTCCCAGGGGTCTCCCACCCATGTGATGCAGCCAGACTCTGTTCTTGTAGGTGTTTGAGAACGTGGAATACCACCCTGTGGTCTGGGCCTGCTCGGCTCCCCAGTCCTGCACAGCAGTGTCCAGAGGTGATGGGAGAGGGTGGACCCCACAGACTGCAAATGGGGAAGCTGTGCAGCTAGGAGAGCAGTACAGCCCACCTGAGCCTCAGACGGCCACCACTGGGCCCCTGGTCACAAGCTGACTGGCCTGAGGCGGCCTTGGACTCCCGGGCCTTTCTTTAACCCTCACCTGTGACCATAGCCCTACTTCCAGACTGAGAAGGCCGGGAATCGGGGGGCCAAAAGGGCCAGGCAAAGTTAAGGGGCACCCGGCCTACAGCTGCAGGCCAGTGCCACTCACGCACTTTATTCAATGCACTGGAGCTGCAGCTCCCATGGAATGTGATGGCGGGGCCTGGCCCCAGAGCACCAGGCCCCACACTGCAGGGCACGTGTGTATGAAACGCATCAAGTTCTTCCATCCCAGCTGACTCTTCCATCTGATCCTGAGACCCCACAGCCACCAGTGCTGAGGTGCCAGCATGTGCCACACCCAGCAGAGCACCGAGTCCTGGCTGGGGGGTGGGCTTGGCTGGGCTGGCTCCCCACCAGGCAGTGTCCTTTGGCAGAGAAGCAGGATGTCTGGTAGTCTAGGTGCAGTAGGTGTCGGCCTTCACCACCTGGCAGTACATGGTCATGGCGAAGGTCAGACCCAGAATCTGTGGGCACAGGAAGGGCTGGGCAAGGGTGCTTCAGGGCACCAATGGGTGTTCCCAACCACCACAGGCTTGGGCCCCTAAGACACCCCACCATCCCCAAAGCCTGCGTCCTCTATCCTTGCCACAGCCACCTGAGTGTCCAGACTTGCCTGGAGCCTCATTGGTGCTGGGGAAAAATGGGTACATGCACTAAGGCCGGGCCCTCCCCAGCTGAAACCCCAGGCAGCCATCCTGGGCCTTGCTGAGGACTCCAAGCTCTGCAGCTGGAGATGCTGGAGACTTTCACCCATCCAGGACTCTCGAGGCTCCCAACCTACACTTGCCCCAGCCCATCTCAAAGGTGTGTGCATGCCTGGCCCTACACACCTGCACCAGCGCTGTGCACAGCCCGAAGACACCCACGGCTAGCAGGTTCTCCTGGAGCCAGGCTTTTACTGTTTCATAGCAGGGCTGTAGGAAAGCAGGGTCAGTGGCTGCCCTGGCCCCCAAAGAGCCCCCTCCCTGGGTTGCACTCACCGCCTTCCACCAGGTGCCAGGAGCATGCAGCCCGCAGCTGTCACTGAATTCCAGACAGCAGGAGTCGGGCACACGTGTGGCGTTGTATACCTCAAACCAATCAGTATAGTTGGAGACGCCACAGCAGCGGAACTGGGGAGAGGAGAGTTGGCTGAGGTGGGGAGAGCCGGCTACCACGCCCCCACCCCGAGGCACCCTTGCCTCACATCAGTCTGGACAATGCTCCAGGCGTTGGTGAGCCCCACATTGCCTGGCGTGCCGTATAGGTGCAGGCCCTTCTTCAGGTCTTCCTGGGCATACCTGTCAATCTGGGGGTGCGAGGGTCAGCAGGGCAGATGAGCGCCCCACCCTCAGACCCCACACCCCTCCATCACTGAATGACATTCCACAGCCACAGGACCCAGGCAGCCTCCCAGGCTGGGGCTTGGGGCCCTGGACTGCAGGCCGTGTGTCAAACAGATTCACCTGCACACCTCTGGGGGTACAGAAGGGCCTGCACCTGCTCTGCAGGGCGAGCAGGGCCTGAGACTCCCCAGAAAGGAGCAAGGGAGGCGCTAGCTCCAGAGCCAGGCAGGCGTGAGATGCAGAGCTTACCAGGCTTCAGCCGCCATGGCTGCGTGTCAGCGGGCCTGCCCCATAGAAGTGCTCAGATAAAGGAGCCGATGAGAATGTGTGGCAGGGCCCACGTGGCAGATCCTGCTCCCCCCCAACACTTAGAGGGCAGCCACAGGGCCACACCTGGTGACCATCCCTGCCTAGCCCCACCCAGGCCATACCTTATCGGTGTAGGCGAAGAAGAGCACAGCGATGGTGGCCTCCAGCAGGAGCACCAGCAGCAGCAGCACAAAGAACTGTGGGGAGGTGGGGACCAGTGGGTGCCCTGCCTCTGAGTGAGGGACCTGCCAGCCCCTGCCCCTCCCCTTGGCCATCAGCAGGTCAGCCCGGCACCTCACCCCCACACAGCGGCACTCACGGTGAGCAGCAGGCACTTGTTCTCCTTGAGGGCCCCAATGCAGCCCACGAAGCCAATGGCCATGACGAAGGTGCCTGTGACGATGAGCAGGTTGGCAGCCGACAAGGATGGGAAGGACGATGACAGGGTGGCAAAGTTCCCCTGTGTGGCAGCCAGCCAGATGCCGACACCCAGCACGCCACAGCCTCCCAGCTGGACAGCAGCAGTTGCGGGGGGGAGGGGGACAGGACAGGGTGAGGAGCAACCTTCCTGGCCCAGCCTGGCTAGGGCAAGAGGTGGTGGCTGTCCCAGGCTGGGGGCCCACACCAGGCTCTGGGCTCAAGCCAGGTTGGCAGGCACCCACACAAGGCATGTTGGCTGTGGGGCACCTCCCTGGCATATAAGCCTCCTTGAGCAGCCAGCACCCCACCCTGCCTGTCAGCACCCAGTAGGTGCAGGAGTTCCCTGCGCCATGCTTCCACTGCAAGCCAGCACCCGCGCCTGTGGTCTAGACACAAAGCGCTCCCTGCGCCGCAGGCTTGGGGCACCTGGGAGCTGCTGAGTCCTGCCTGAGGCGGGGCTTGGGCTTGCCAGGACTCTCCTTCCAGAGGTCCGGGCACCAGGATGGCTGGTGTGCCCTTGCCGCGACCCTGGTGCTTGGACTTCCCCTCAGAGAGGCTTCTAGAGCTGGCAGGAGACTGGTGCACCCACTCAGGCATGACACCTGACGGGAAACCTGGGGACCCTCCCCAAGACAGGCTCATGTGTCCAGGTGACACTGGATGGTTTGTCCTCACAGCCCCAGGGCTAGCAGGGGTCTGTAGGCTCTACAGAGACGCCCTTAATGACTAAACCTGCCCTAGCCCGAGTCTCATGAGGGCTCACAGGGGCAGCGCAGTAGTGGGGCGCCGTCATCCTATTATCAGGGATACCCTGGCCAGGTGCTGCAGTCCACATCACCACCCTGAGCACCATCCTGTCCCCAGAGCCCTCACATGGGGTGGCCCCACCCCTGGGCTGGTTCAGAGCCTCTGGGATCTGGCAGGACCAAATGGGGTAGGGTCCCACCCAGCTACTGTGCCTAAGTGACACCCCGTAAAGCCATATTCAACTAGTCCAGCCGCCACCAGGTACCGGGTCAGGGAACAAGGGGAACAGTGGGGATCCCATTCCCTGTACCCACATGAGAGGTTGGACGTCCCAGGGACTCGGGTGCCCTGGATGACACAGACCCCAGCCCGTCACCCTGGGAGTGTCACACTTCGGGTGGAGTCCCAGGACTACAGTGGCAATGTCTGAGCAGAGGGAAGGGGCTGGCATGACAGGGGAAATCAACATTTAAGACCCAGAAAGCCTGCGCCATGCACCTCTGCCTTCCAAGGACAGCTGCAGCTCTGTCAGCAGGGAAGTGAGCCGTGGTTGTGCCCCTGTCCTCCTGGGACTCAGAGGGCACAGGGAGGACACTGCTGTGCCTGGCAGCTGGCACCTGGGGGTGGGCTGTTCTGGGGTGGAGGGGAAGGGACCCTCACCTTTACCCTCCATGAAGGCTCCAGATGGCAGGAAGATGGCCACCACTGTCACTGCCCTGTGAGGGACACCAGCCCACACCCTCAGGACACACTAGGCGTACCCCTGCAGCCCCCCATCCCTGTTCCCCCAAAGTGCCCCTTCCTGTGCTTCACACGAGGGCACATAATGAAATGCATGCTCACAGGGAGGAAAACTGCTATACCTGTAATTCTGAAATGTGTCTGCCTGCAGCTTTTAAAACATTTTGGCAGGAAAATTATAGTTTCAGAGTGCAAGAGAAAATGGACTCACTAGACTCAGACCCACGGGCCAGCTCCCGAGGCTAGAGAGCTGAGCGTACCAGGGCAAATGTAAAGCTGATCCCCGCCTGCTACCCCACCTGGCCATGTCCCTTGCAGCTCCCCCCCAGAGTGGCCCCTTTACAGCCCTCCTGTGTTGCACCCAGGGCCCTGGCCCCCAAGATTCTGTCCCAGCCCACAGAGCATCTCTGGTTGACATCTGCCCAGCATATCTGGCCTGGGCACAGCCCAGCTGCCACCTGCCCACCCTGGACTTGTGTATTGCCCAAGCCCCTGCCAAGGACAGTGAGGCTTGTGACAGCCCTGGAAGACTCAGCGCCTGTCTAGCCCTGGCATGAGATGGGTGCCCAAGCCTCCACCTCTCCACTCTGTACCTCTGGGTTGGCCTGAGGCTAGGTATTGAGGACCCTGTACCCCCTCCAGCTCACCAAGGGGAGTGCCTACCACTCCCTAGCCATATGGGTCAGGGTGGCAGATGGCCTGGCAGCCAGCCACATCTTTGAAGCAGGGTGAGGGCTGGGTCCCTACAGGAGCCGAGGTCACGTCCAGAAGCCTCTCTGCCAGGTGGGCAGGACTTCTGTCATCTTGGCTGGGAGGCTGCTTCCCCAGGAAGGGTGTGCTTGTCCACTCACACAGAATGGTCCGTGTCTTCCCAAGGCCTTACAGATCCTGGGCCATCACTCCCACCAGTCTATTGGGCCACGGAGTGCCCAGCACAGAGGGCCCCTTCCCTGCTGTCCCCAGCTCAGTGGATATCACCGGCAGCAGGGAGAGGCTCTGCGCTGCCCCTCAGGTGTCATCTCCCCAGAGGTAAACAACCAAGACCACAGGTCCTGCCCACAGCTTCTGTCAGCTTTAGCCAGAGGCTGAGACTCAGGACCTTCCTTTGGGAGACAGAGCGGGCACTGAGACTGCCACCATAACAACTCAGTGTGGTGGCCATCACCTCCTAGCATGGGGTGGGCCCTGAATGGCACAGGCCATGGGACAGAAGCTGAGGGGCTCCACACCTGTTTACCCCAAGGGTGCAGGTAGAAAAACAGGCTTTGGGGAAGAAAGGATTTCCCCATGACCCTTGGTGTCCAGTAGAAGCTGGCCCCGCCAGGCCTGGATGCCCTCTGCAGGGAGCAGCAGGGGCAGACACACCTCGGCAGCCTTGGCTGCATCCTGGGCAGCCAGGCTATGCACCTGAAGCCCAGGCCAGCAGGTGGCCATGGGAGAGCCTCAGAACTGTCTTCACCTTGTGGCTGCTCGGGGGTGGGGTAAAAGGCCAGGAAGCCAGAGGAGGCCAACTCTCCCAACCCCCCAAACCCGGGGAGACCTCGATCTCCATTATGGGAAGAGCTCTACTGGCAGTGAGCCAGCTGCCAGCCCAGCCATGCAGCTGACGTGGGTCCCAGGGACCACACAGCCCCCCCCCCATGGTGAGTCAGGCCTGGGCTCAGCCCTCTCCTGTGAAGACAGGGGCGCCAGAGGACACCCAGCCCATCCAGCAACCCCAGCAGGAGGCTGGACAGCTGAGGACAGGTGCTTGCATGCCTGGTGTCTCTGCGACTCCAGCTGCTTGAGGAGCTCCAGGGGTGGACTGGAGGCAGGGATGTGGGCCTATGTCCCAGTGGACATGGGGACAAAAGCAACAGGTCAGGTTCTGGGACATGGGGGCTCTGGGCAATGATACCCACTCACACGCTTCACTGGCCAGAGGGGGTTTAGTTCAGGCAATGCTGGGATCAGGAAAGGTGGCATCACAACATCAGGCCTATGCAGCCCCTCAGAGAGGCTTTAGCCCCTTTTGTGTGGGCAGAAACCCACAGAGACGGGGGAGCGGAGTTGTCTGGACTGGTGCAAAGATAAAGCTCAAGAGAAAAGTAACCGAGTCAGATGGGGAGAGGCCCGTACTGGTGCTGGCATCAGTGGCTGGGGCTACACCTGCATAATAAAAGGACTGTTTTCCAGCACAGATGTCCCTGCAGCTGTGCGCATATTCTCTCCAGGGGCAGGAGGCTTGGTCCACTCTGCAGCTGGCATTTAGGCCTGGAGCCCCGTCGAGGCATATGAACTGGGCTGCTCTCAGGCAGAGACCCCCTGGAGGACCCTTCTTCATCCCCTACAGGTGGTGTCTGGTCAGGGAGGAGGAGAAAGGGTGTGGGAAGGGCTGCCGACCCCATAGAATGTCAGCCAAGGCTACCCACTGCACACCTCACCCACCAACTACCCTCCAAGCTGGCACCTCTGGTTGTCAGCACTGGTCACACTGTCCTTGCCTATCCCAGGCCCTGCTCTCCGTCACACTGTCACCTGCAGCATCCTCCATCCATCACACTGCCTGGGAAGCTCCACTGAGCCTGCCAGGCGCTGGACACTACCAGCCAGTGCTCTAGAAGCTGCCCAGCATCTGGCAGAGCGCACCAGACCTGCCATGCTGCCCTGGCCTCATCTCAGTCCTCCCAGGACCCGCTCAAAGGGGACAGGCCCTGGGAGCAAGCTGCAGGGGACAGGTGCTTGCATGCCTGGTGTCTCTTCAGACAGACCTTCTCAGGTCACACCACAGGAAGCCCAAGCTGTGACCCCCGCCCCATCACAACCAAGGCCAGCAAAGAAGGGAGGGCGAGAAGACAAACCCAGTCTTCAATAGGCTGACTGTACCCTGCACAAATGGGCCACACCCCTCGCCCCAGCGCGAGAGGAGACAGCGGGTTCTGGAGCGGCAGAGACCCTGGAATGACCTTGGCTGTTTCTCCCCCAGCTGGCGTCCACCAGCTAAGCTCCAGGCCCAAACCCGCAGTTAGGCTTACCAGGCCTGAGGCCTCATCCCGGTCCTCCCCGCCGCCGTCGAAGCCTAGCTGACCCTGCAGCAGTGCTGTGGGGTGACAACTCTGCCCCCATCTAGGTGGGAGGGAGTGGCCCTCTGGTGCAAGTCCCACCCTACAGACAGACAGACAGGCATGCACGCACGCGCGCGCGCACACACACACACACACATCTGAGCAAACCTTGGCCATAATCTGGGGTGCTCAGCTGCTGCAGGGGGGCCAGTGAAGCCAAGCGCTTCCCCAGCTCACGGCTGCCAGTCGGGTCACTCTAGCCAGCAGGACAGCGCCTCAGGGGCACCAGCGACTGCTCCAGCAGTCGGGAAGGTGGAGTGGGGGCTGGGGGGCGGAACAGCCATGGGGAAAAAGGCAGGAGGTGCGGGCGACACAGCCGGGGATCCAGGGTGATGATGCCTCCCCGCTGCAGCACACGTGCACGCGACTCACCCAGAAGAGCAGGTTGAAGGCGAACATGAGGTACTTGACGCCCTGCAGGCAGCCGCGCGCCATACTGCAGCGCTTCAGCTCTAGGAGAAAGATGAAAGACAGGTCCAGGTAGAAGACCACGTACTTGCCGCCCCGGGGCGCTGAGTAGCGCGCCTGGGCCGTCCGGGGCCCGGGCCCCGCGTGCAGCCCAAAGAAGGTGCCGCCCGCGCCCGCGCGTCCGCACGGGCTGCTGCCGCGCCGGAACGGGCCCGGGCCCTTGCCCTCCGGCGACGGACTTCTCCTGTACGCGGACTCGTCCGTGCTTGAGCGGCGCATGGCGCGGGGGCCGGGCCGTCAGCGCCGCGTGCCTGCCGCTCCGGGACGTCCCATACTCGCCCGCCGGTTCCCCCGGCCCGGCCCCGCGGTGCAGCGAGAGAGCGGCGCAGTCCGATCAGCACCTGCCCGCTTCGCGGAGCCCCGCGTCGCTGGCCAATCCCGCGCAACCCCGCCCCGTCAGCCGACCAATCGCAGAGAACTAGCCCCGCCCCTGCGCCCCTCGGGCGGCGGGGAGGGCGCTGAGACCCCGCAGCTGGAGTCCGACCACCCCGCCTGCGCGCGGCAGCGACCCCAACATGCCAGGGGCGCATAACACCGAGCAAAGTCAGCGGCGACCCAAATGCTGTGGCTGGCAATTTAGTGTAGCTCTGGCTTTGGGCGTTTGGGTGCTCGGGAGAGAGTGGTAAGAGTCCAAAACACAGGAGTTAGAAGGAACCCGGAACCGCCGACCGCTAGTGGGCCCAGGATGCCCAAGTGGCCCATCCTGGCGCCCAGGGGTGGGGCGCTCGGCCAGCTTCAAGAGCGGGCTATACAATGATTGCGGTTTCAGACTCGTGGAGCCATGTCCAAAATTTCTTAAAAAGGGGCCCCAAATTTCACCTGTACCAGCCCATCAGCCTGAGAGCGAGCGAGCACTGGGGTGCATACACCAGCCCCTCACACCCGCAACCAAAGATGGAGACAGATGGTCCCGGCTGGGCCCCACCACTCCCCCAACGTAGCAGCCAGGACATCCTCATCCCACCCGCCCTGTGGGCGGGCAGTCAGCATGGAACCTGGGCAGTGGCTGAGCTGCTGCCTGGAGAACTGGAAAGGGAGCCATGGGCCTGGGGCAGGGCGCCACAGCTGCCAGAGATGCACCCTGCTTCGGACTGAAGCCAAGATGGTCACAGTGGTGTGCACCCACGGGCAGTCCTGAAGCCGCAGTCCAGCGGTAAGGAAGTATGGAGCGAGGGTGCCACGGCCGGGCTGGCCAGCTCTGGAAGCCTCGGGAAAGGCCAGGATGAGCGATCAGTGTCTGGAAGAGGCTGTAGCAGAAGCGGGAACTCGCACCCTGCAAGGTTCCCCCACATTGGGACTGGGCTCCTGGTGCCAGCACTCTTCTGCCCCTGGGGGACTGGTGGGGGACTGTGGTGCGGGCCCTAAGGCAGACTCCACGGTCCTGGTACGGGGGGCAGGAGTCGGAGGGGCTTCCCAAGGTCTCCCTGCCTGCTATTCCCATGAGGGAACAGGGACAGGAAAGGGACAGAGCTGGACTGCACAGCAGAAGCCCCACAGGGGAGCAGAGAGCCCTACCCACAGACCACCAGGAAGCAGGTGGTAGCAGATGAAGCCATCAGGATCTTAGGGGCCCCCAGCAGTCCCTGGCCAAACTCAACTGTCCAAGCAGAGGATGGAATAGGCCCAATCCAGGGCTGAGTGCACAAGCCAGCCCAAGCATCTGAACACTACTGCAATTCTGCACCACACTGACCCTGCTCCCATAGGAGAGCCACCAGGTCACCCCAAACTGGCTCTGCAGCCCAGAGCCAGCCTGACTTCACAGGACCACTGGACCCTGGGCTGCCTATCTAGTCCCACAAAGGCCAGATGGGTCATTGAGAGCAGGGAGCAGGGACCGCAGGTTGAGAATGGCTCCTACTATCTAGGTAGCAGCCCACACCCCACCTCTGCACCTTGCATGGCCAGGCAAAAAGGAGGCACTGCCAGCCCTGGGACTGTTCCCGAAGCCCAGCCCTCTCCCACAGGGCCCCTCAGGAGACAGGCTCAGAGATAGTATCTGTCCCAGCACCCAAGAGGCATCCACAGGCAAGCAGGGGTCATGGGGTCCAGGACAGGCCTCTCATTGCCTGTCATACCCTGTCCATCCAGGCAAGATCTACCTGGTTCACCCAAAGGAGGCACTCCAAGCTTGAGTGCCAGGCCAGCCATCAGGGAACTGGAGAGTGGTCAGCACAGCCAGGGCAGCTTTTGCCCTGCAGGAGACTGCAGAGTGCAGGCCAGGCCACCCAGCTTCATCCCAGCCCCACCTTCCCACGACAAGAGACAGGCTCCTAGAGACCAGCGGCCAGAGCCCAGAAGCCCTACCCCAGGACCAGGCTGGGGGCCGCACATCAAGGCCAGACTTCTGGCCAGTGGCCCAGCCAGGCAGCTTTCCAGATCCAGGGCAGAATGCATACTCCTTGAACACAAGTGCACAGACACAGGGACACAAGCCAGGACACAGGACTGCACGCCCAGGGGCGCAACTGGCACTGTCCCTGTCCTTCACAGCACCCCACTCTCCTCAGCTCAGAGTAGATGGACGCCCCCTCCTCAAGAGCACTGCCTATGCCAGCCAACAGTGTCCCATGAGGTACACCCGTCTGCCACCAAGGCCCCAACAACAACCCCTTCTGCCAAAGGAGTGGGGGTGTGAGCACCAAGAGGATGGGGTCACTGTCCTGGCCAGACCTTAGTCCCACTCAAGAGCAACCTTGCCAAACTCGAGCTCACCCACTCGATGGGTGAGCAGCCTGGGATGGGCAGTGGATAGCAGGCAGCCTCCAGAAACACAGCCAGGCTAAGGGTTGCCATACCACCTGGGCAGCCCAGCATGCCCAGGCCAAGCCAGTTGAGGAAGCAGGAAAGGCTGAGCCCACTCAGAGGCCACCGTCCATTGCCCTGCTGCACATCATATCCTGCTGGCCCCAGCGTCCCCCCCCCCTCCAGGACATAGCAAATACTGGCCCCGCAAGCTGACCACCCACCCTGAAACCTTTGTCCATCTAACCAGAGGAAGACTGGGAGGGGCCAGTGCCCCGAGAGGCCACTAGAGGATCCTCTCTCCTCAGCCCCGAGGTCATATGCAGCTGGCAGAGCTGCTGATGCTCCCAGCCCCCCCAACCCAGATCTGTCCATGGGTCAGCAGGGCAGGGCCCATCCTGCCCAGTCACATCTGCACAGGCCCAACTCCCAAAGCCTGTGTACTGTGTCTGCTATGCCTGACAGCTCAGGCTGGTAGCTCAGACAGCAGCAGGCACCTGAGGGCTGCAACACAGCGTCTAGGTGAGCACACAGGGTGAGACTGGGGTCCTGGAGAGTGGCACCCCTTGAAGGGAACTGGGCCCCTCGAGGTGGGAGGATGCTGGCCCAACCAGAGCACTACAGATGGGGAAACTGAGGCAATGAGACCAAACCAGGGGGTGAGCCCAGCGTTCTGCCCTGTGCACTGCCTGTTTCCAGGGCGACACCCTGGCAGAAGGGGCTCAGCGGCCAGAACTTAAACCAAAGGTTTCCCTGGCCCCTGGGCAGAACTGGAGCAGGCAGGCAGCAAGCGCAATTGAGCACGCCTCCTTGCCCCCGTGCTCCAGTCCCGCTCCTGGGAGCTGCGCCACCCATCGTCCCCAGGGTTCCTCAATGCCGACCAACCCCGGAAAGCCCTGCACCCTGGCTCCTCTCTTCCCGCTGTTGCACCTGAGGAGCTGGCAAGGCCCACAGCCCGGTCTGCTACCAGACAGCCATAGCGGTGGCTGTGCCAGCCAGGGTGGAAGCAGTGGGCAGCCAGAACCCTCGGGTCCACGCCGGCCGCGGGTAAGGACGGCACTCGCACTGCAGACCAGGAGCGGCTCCCGCAGGGCTGGGCTAGGGACCGGGAACTGGAGGGCGGAGCCGAGGGTCCGCCCCCTCGGCGCACTCGGAATTCCAGGAATGTCCCTCGGCCTGGCCCGGCTTCCCAGCTCTCGCCGGGTAAACAACTCGTCCGGGCCCGAGCACGGGTGATACAGGCCCGGCCCCCTCGAAGTCCCTGAGCCCCCACGCGTCCCTAGCGTCCACCAGCTGACCCTGGGACCCCTCCCCACGCCCTCACCTCGTCGCGCAGCCAAGTCAGTCCCGGGCCCCGTTATTCCGGGTCCCTTCGCCCCGCCGCCCAAGCAGGATGTGCGTCCACTCGGCCTGGGGCACAGAGAAGGGAAGTGGCCTCTGCGCGTGGTTCCGCACGTGGCCGGCCGCGGGGGACGGCGGAGCTGCGGGGGGTGGGGTGAGAATACTTCATCACCCTAGCAAGGCCGAATCCAGTCTCCCCGAGCCTAGCTCCTGGCTCCCCTCATAAGCACCCTGTCCCCCAGGTCCTTGGCAGCCCGTCCCCTTGGGAGCAGGCAGTCCTGTCGTCCCCAGCGGTCTTGCAGGCACAGCCTCCGGGACGAGGCCAGGTTCGCTGCGGTTCTACCAAGGGCGCCTTGTCCGCACCGCCTGCCCTAACCACCGCTTTGCCTCGGGCTCTCCTAACTGCGCCCCTCTAACCCCCTGCCCGAGAAGGGCCTGGTCACTGCGGCGACGTCCAGCGGCGGCCCAGGAACGCCAGAGATGCTGCGGCCGGTCCCCGAGTGCCGCGGGCAGGGGTCGAGGCTGGGACCCCATCTGCCGTGGTCACGCGACCGGGCAGCCCACCTCCACCCCGTCCCTGCCACTTGTTGCCGCCACTCGACTGGCGTCGCGCACTTGGGCCACGAACTCGTGCGTGCGTTGACTCGCGCTCAGGCGGCCTCGGTCCGCGGTATCCCCGCACGCCGTCGCCGTACCTGCGCGTGCAACCTCCTACTGTGCCCAGTTCCCGCCGCTAAACTGTCAGTCAAGTGAGCACGAGAAATGCGAACCAGCGCTAAAGCCTTTGTGCCACGCTCGGGCGCCGTAGCTCTGGGACGTACCACCGCGACGCATGGGGGTGGGGAAATCCCTACTTTCCAAGGACGTGCGGGCCCCGGAAACCGCTGATGTACGTGGGGTAGACTTGTCGCAGCGGGGCCAGACGGCAACAGTGGCAGAGTAGGCTGGGGCGCGGGCCGAGGCAGCGGAGATCAGTCGGGCTGACGTTGGGACTGACCCGGTCCCCGCCAAGTGGGCGCGCCCGGAGCAGATCCCGAGACACCGCCGCGCTGCACGCTAGTCGTCGCCATGATCATCCCTGTTCGGTGTTTTACCTGTGGGAAGATCGTCGGCAACAAGTGGGAAGCCTACCTGGGACTGCTGCAGGCCGAGTACACCGAGGGGTGAGAAGCCGCACCTGCCGGGCGGGTGCGACAGTGCCAGGGTCGCAGCACGAGGGTCCCGACGGCCGCGCGGGGACTGGGTCGTGGGTGTGGGGTGTGGGTGGGAGGGGTGGTTCTGACGGTGCGCCGGAACCGTGGGCTAGGGGTCCCCGCGGGGGTGCTGGGGCCGTGGGAGTGCCGATAGCGAGACTGGGGATCTGGGCTGGGGTTCTGTGGCAGAGCTGGGGTGGTGGGATGCGGGTCCCGACCGTAGGACTGGGGTCCTGATTTCGGGAGGTCGTACCAGAGGAGCCGCTGTTAAGATTTTCAGATCCTGGATCTCAAGCCCAGCTGTCCTCTTTCCTCTCAGGGGTGCCCTGTATGGTTGGGGAGATGTGGGAATCACGCGCCAGTGTCTTGGGTATCCATTTATTTATATATTTAGGTACAGGGTCCCACTATGCAGTTCAGGCTGGCCTTGAGCCCACTTTGTAGCCCAAGCTGGTCTTAAACTCAGTGATCCTGCTGCCTCAGCCTCAGGAGTGTTGGGATTACAGCGCCCAGCCTGAGTATCTTTTCTTTCTTTTTTTTTTTAATGTATTTAGTACAGGGTCTACAGGGTCTCACTACACTGATTGGACTTATAGTGATCCTTCCTGTTTTTAAGCCTCCCAAACGCTGGGATTACAGGCTCGTGCCACCACACCCAGTCTCAGTTCCTCTCGTGTGCCTCAGGGGGCAGCCTGGCGGCCGGGCAGGGAATCTGCCTACGGCGCTTTCATCCGCTGAGCTATCTGGTCTGTCCTGAGTATCCCTTTAGAGAATCATATGCGCTTCCTCATCTCCAGCACAGCATCCTCCATGTAGCTTCCTCTGTCTCCCTGCCTCCTAACCTACTGTTTCTAAGCCTACCACAAAGAAGGATCTGCCTCATGTCCTTTAGCCTTGATCCTTTAAGATGCAGAAGAGACTTCTTCCACCCAAGCATTATCATGGGTCTTTTTAGTCACTACCATGTCTGTCCATCAGCCACTCTGGACAACTGTGTCTTGGTCTCCCATGAAGCCCCGGCTCCTGTTGCCCCTATACAATGGGACACTCTGAGCTGAGGGGGCTTCGGGAATGATCAGCATGGGTGTGAGTGACTGAAGCCTCCTGGGACCCTCTCAGGGAGATAACCATGGTCAGAGCCCCCCTCAGGCCTCCCCTGCCCGAGCTGGCATCTGCACACTGGAGCCAACAGTGCGGGAATTAGGCCTCTGGGTGACTAGGTTTCAAGAAGCTCAGGCTTCTAACTAGTTTGGGACATGGTAGAGGTGGCTCCCTGACAGCAGGCCTCTCTACCTGATTTGGGGGAGTGGGGCTGGGTAGAGACCCCCACAAGGAGTGGCCAGGGTGAGGCCCTGTGCCTGCTGATAGCCACAGAGGCTGACGAGCTGTGTGGGAGGTCTGAAGGTTAGCAGTTTGGTGCTAAACCCTAAATAACTGAAGCCCTTGCCAGCAGCAGCCCAGCCCGACTGTAGAGCCTGAAGCAGGTGAGATTAGGGGCCCAAGACTGGAGTTGGAAGAGGGCTGCACGCATGGCTTGGGTGGGTGACACTGGTCCAGAGAGTACACAGAAGGTGCCCCGGGGTCAGCCCTAATTCAGGAGAGAAGAAGAAGGAAAAAGATGAGCAGCCAGCACTACCCACACGAGAGGTGGATCGGGCCTTCAGGCCTGGGATCCTGGCCACCACAGCCAGCCTCACCGCCTCTCCCCTCAACCAGGGACGCCCTGGACGCGCTGGGTCTGAAACGCTACTGCTGCCGCCGGATGCTGCTAGCGCACGTGGACCTGATTGAAAAGCTCCTCAACTATGCACCCCTGGAGAAGTGACCCCTGGAGAAGACTGCCCACTGTAGTGGGCACGTCCTGCCGAGTGCATGCTGAGGCACTGAAGAGGTGGCAGCACCACTGGGCCACGGCGCTGTGCGCACAATGTCCATCCTAGAAAGTCCAGTAAAGGTCTTTGGAGAACTACCAAGGGTCCTGCCAGTTCGCCTGGCTGGGCGAGACTCCCTGCGCCAGTGTTTCTGTGCCCTTTGTCCCACTTGAGGCTGCGGAGCCCAGCTCTTCTCCCACCCCCCAGCCTGGTTTTGTTTCTACTTAGTTCCATCACCCCTCTTTTAGGAAGTTGGAGCTCAGGACTCAATCCAAGCCTTCATGCTACAGCAGAACCCGCAGCAGCTACAGTCCTGCGGAAGCTGGAACTCCTGGGTCACTGCACCCTTCCCTTCCAGAGTCTGGATTTGAGCCAGCCAGGCTACCATGAGCTAGCCCTACAATAGGCCTTCCACCCATGGCCTGCCCATGACTCCTGCAGCCCCCTGGGCCAGGCAAGTGGGAGTGGATGCTGTCCTCACTGCCCAGGAGAACTACTGTCCACAAGGCAGCATCCCAACGGGCAGAGACTGACATCTGCCTCCCTCATTTTGGCCCACCAGCCCAGAGTGCCTGCAGAGAGAGGGAAAGGGCCAGCACTGGCTTCCACATCTGGGGCCCTCCGGCTAAAGCTTTGGAAAGTCGGAGCCTTCCCACCCCAGCAGGTCCTGGTGCCCTGCCCCACCTCTACCTCCCCAGAGGTGGCCACAAGGATCATTGAACTCAGGTGGTTCTGGAAGCCGTCTTCTCCCTCCTCCCAGGGGCTTCCACCTTTAAGGAGGATGCTCCACTACCTGTGAGCCTTGTGAGCTCTCTGGACCCTTGGGACACTCAGGGGTAGATCTGCCCACATTCTACTGAGTGTGAGGACGGATCCTCAGGATACCCCACTCTGTCCCTAAGGTCAGCCCAACTTTTCCAACAAATGTTTATTGAGCACCTGTTATTAGACAGAAGCAACTGTGAGCATGTAAGCAACAGCAGAGGGCAAAATTAGATCCCTTGCCCCCACAGGGATGCTAATGAGACTATAGGGACATGTGTCAGTATACATGATGATAGAAGCCACGGGAGCAAACAGTTTTAAAACATGAAACAACGCCGGGGTTTCAGCCATTAGGCAGCTGAGCCTTATGCAGAGGCCAGAGGCTGTACCCAGGTGAGGTAAGACTGCATAGCTCCAGGAGCTAGGCAGGCACAGGTGGCCCCTCCTGCCATTGCCACATAAGGGGTGTCCAGACAGCCCTGAATAGACACATGAGGGGGCACCTGATTGGCAGAACTCAGCCCCCACCCACTAGCCAGATCTGGGCCACCTGATGCGGTGCTGGGGTGGGAATGACCTCGGGACTTCGTGGTGTACAGTGAAAGGCACTTGGAGCCCCTTCAGGGTCAGCATGGGGAGCACAGACACAGGCTATCGCTCTGGCCATCAGCAGTCTCAGTTCAGTAGTCAGACGTGGGACACGGGCCAGGTCCCAGGGCTCAGTAGTGCTCCAGCTTGAGGCTCCGGTATAAGCAGCAAGTAAAAATCATGCCAAAGACCTGTGCACAGCCAGGTGGGCATGAGCAGGCACCTCAGGGCTGCCAGCCACTCGTCCCCCACCACCCCAGGCCCTCACCTGAACACAGGCAATGCCGATGCCCACAGCCCCGATGACCCTCAGGTGGTCCTGGATGAACGTTTCCAGCTTGGTGATACAGCCACCCTGGCAGGTGGGAGGGACGGTACAGGTGAGCACTGGCCCGTGGGTCTGGACTGCCCGCCCCTCAGGTACCCACTTACCTCCACCTTGTAGATGTTGGAGGCATGGTCCCGCCTCCCGCACTCAGGCACCACAGTCTTACAGCAGCTGTCGGGGACCACGCGCTTGCCTGCCTGGCCAGAGCGGACCCACTCGCTATCCCGCCAGTCCTGAGAGTTGTTGCTGCCACAGCAGTGAAACTGCAAGCAGCAGGGCTAAGCCTGGGCTGTGGCCTGCTACCCACTCCGGGGACAGCCACAGGCACTGCCCACAAGGCCTACCTCCTGCTGCAGCTTGTCCACTGCGCTGGTCACACCCTCATGGCCTGGCTGGTGGTACCGCTTGGTCATGGTGTCCTTTAGGTTCTCCTTGAGCTCCGTGTTCAGCTGGTGGGGAGAGGATTGAAGTTAGCCGTCAAGTGGGGCTGAAGAGGCTCCCAGAGGGACAAGCTGGGGTCAGACAATGCCTCCATGTCTTCCCACCCATGAGATCCAAGACCTGACAGCAGAGTGGGGGTGTCAGCACATCTGTGTCCCTATGTGCAAACACCTGGGTGGGCTACGTACCCCACAGACTATGCAGTCCCTCACCTGCTGGTAGTAGACATAGGCCAGGACTCCCGCAATGATCTCCAGCAGGAAGATGAGGAGGAGCAGGATGAAATACTGGAGGGCAGGAACCTGGTGAGGGGGGCTCCTAGCCACAAATACCAGGGTGAAGCCCCACCCCCTTAGGGCCTCCAGCAACAGGTAGAAGCTCAGGGCTGTCCAGCTCCCAGTATCCCTCACAAAGCTGGTGCTTTCCCTGAGGACTGGGCAGGCAGGGAACCATGCCTCCAGCAGGGCCAACCTGCACATCAGGCCCCATCAGAGCCAGTCCCAGGGAGCCACTGAGGCACCCCCTTGTGGGCCCCTGTCCCTGCCACCCCCACCATGGTGCCACTATGCCCCACTGACCAAGCGCAGCAAGTTCCGCCGCTCCTTGAAGGTGGCACAACAGCCCAGGACTCCTGTCACCATGACAACAACACCAGCCACCACCAGGATGTAGGCTGTAGCCAGGTAGGTGCTTGAGGCCAGCAGGCTAATGTAGTCACTCTTGAGGGCTAGCGTCCAGATGCCTACTGCCATGACAGACAGGCCAGCCAGCTGTGGGCAGCACAAACTGTCACCACAGCCGGCCCAGCTCCATGCCATGCCCCGGGCGGGGTGCAGGCTTTACTCCTCACCCAGAAGCAGCAGTTGAAGGTGAACAGCAGATACTTGAGACAGACCGTGCCACAGGTCGTCTTCTCGTTGAACTCACCCATCCTGGGCTGGGACGTGGAAAGGGGATCAGACAGCCTGCAACACCAGGACCCTGACTGGCAGGGGGACAGAAGGGGACACAGATGCAAAGCCCTGCCTGCTGCAAGGAAGGCCTGGAAGGAGCCTCCTTGGGCACTGAGTCACTTCCTGGCTGCAGCTCTGAAGCCCTGGCCCCAGCAGCGAGGACGGCAAATCCTTGGTGCCCATGGGGTTGGAGGTAGGGGTTGGACCGATGCCTGGGATGAGCTCAGCAGACCCAAACCAGCCCCACAGCATTCCCTGGGCCCCAGGCCCCCGGCTGCCAGGAAGGTGCCCCTCAAACATCTGCAGAGGGGCAGGAAATGGGAGCTGCATATGTAAGAGGAGTGCAGGTGCCCACAGGTGGAGCCTGCAGACACACTGTCGTCCCTCAAGTGGGGACGTGACAGTGCCCATCCCAGAGCCTGTGGGTACACCAGTGTCTGTGCTGGCAGGGCTGGGTGCAGACAGCAGCTGGGCACCCTGGGCCGTGTGTCCAGACTCTCACCTGCTTTGGCCCTACTCCATCAGGCACTCACCAGCTGACTGTGGAGGGCTCCTCAGGCAGGTGGGTGGAAGTTCCCCAGGATCCTGGGCAAGGGGCACCTGACAGGTCACAGGACTGTCCCCTCCTTGACCAGACCTTGCCTGTGGACCAGAACTACATCCAGAGGCAGAGCACTAGCCAGACCCAGTATTTTGGGCTTGAGCGGGGCAGGAAGCTGTTCTGGACCCTTGTATGATGGGAGGGAGCTCAGACCTCCCCAGCTCCCACCCAGGGCCTGAGCTCCAGCTCCCTGTCCCAGTCCCTCCCCAACGAAGCTGTACATCTGCAGCCCAGGGGTAGGGGAAAGCAATGATCTCTACCCCAGGATGGGACTATGAAGAGACCTCCACCCTCGAGCTTTGGAAAGCAGACTAACACCATCTCTGGAGTTGTGGGTGGCCCAGACCTTCAACCCTGAGCAGGGGGATGGGAGACCTCCTACTCTGAGTTGGAACTGAAATACAAAGTGTATTATTGGTGGGGGAAAGGGGATACACTCCTGCCACTGGGTTTAGTGGCCCAACCCTGTAATCCCAGTACTTGGAAGACTAAGGCAAGAGGTTCATTGGCCAGACCTTGAGCTGGCCAGACAAAGCAAGACCCTGTCTCAAAAAGCGAAATACAAAATAACAGATCCCTCCTACTGTGGGTGTCCCCACGCCAGACACTAAGGCCCAGGCCTACAGGAATGGCTAATTCCCAAACAAGGCCTGAGGGCTGGGGAGATAGCTCAGTGGAATAAGCGTTTCCCAAGGGCCTGAGTTCAATCCCCGGTTCCGCAAAAAAAAAAAAAAAACAAAAACAATCACCAAACAAGGCCTGGACTCCAGAAGAACACCGAGAAGTCGCCCCTCTTCCCAGGGCTGTCTGGTGGACTTGAATTTGAATCTCCAGGGAAAGGACGGGCGTGAGAGATAAGCCCGGCCAGAAATAGCCCTGACCGGGCGGGGCGGAGCTGCCCATCCCAGGCCCTGGACCTCCGCGGGAAGCCCCGCGTCACCGGGATGAGGTCACCGCACTCCCGCCCCTCCAGGCGCGGTCACCGTTCCGCCTACTGGCCGCACCGTGCGGTGGGCGGGCCTGCGGGGGGAGGGCACCGGCGCCCACGGACAAAGCGCGAACCCAGTCCCAGGGGCACGGAGGGCACCGCAAGCCTGTTCGAGGTCCGGAAGGCGTTACACACGCCCTGCCCAGCCCCCTCCCCTCTGGAAGGGCCTAAGAACTCGGTGCGGACCGGGCCGCCGGACGCAGACCAAGCGCCGGCGGCCAGCCTCGGACCCTGGGCATGCAAGGCCTCAGCGGCACTGGGATCCACCCGCGGCGCACTCACCGACCACGCGACAGAGACCCAGGCGGTGCAGCGGCGGCGGCAGCTCAGCGGAGGCGGAGGTTCTGAACACCCGAAGGCGCGGCCAGGGCCTGGGAGGACACGCCTCGCCTCTGCCCCGCCCCAAGGCCGGCCCCGCCCTGCGGTGGAACACACCCTGCGGTGGCCCCGCCCCCAGCCCGGCAGCGGGGCAGGTCCCGACCAGCGCTGGCGCAGCTGTGAGCGGCCGGAAACTGGCCTGGTGGTGCCCACCACCCCGCGAACGCTCACGAGAGACAGAGGAGGCAGTGCCCAGGGAGGGCAGCTAGAGGCCAATCCCAGGAATGCCTGGGTGGCTGCTGGGGTCGGTGGACACAAGTGGGTGGGGATAGAGCCGCCGGCTCTTGCGCCACTTTGGGTGCTGGGTGTTAGGTGGAGGATGCCCTGCAGGAGTGTGGTCTCTGCATAGATCCCCAGGCTACAGGCCAGGAGGCCTAGGCGTGGGACTGGCGGTGAGGGTAAAGGGCAGGCCCGGCCTCCAGCTCTAACGGACCCGGACCGGTAGCTGATGGCCTGTCACTGCCCTGTGCTCCCTCTGACTTATGGTGAAGGAGTGGAAGGTTGGTAGCACGCCCAGGGACACAAAGGACTCGCACAGGGACCATAGCCCAGCATACCACAGGAGGTCCCAGATACACAGAGAGCCAGAGCACTGCAGGGGTGTGCGCTTTATTGCGCCATACACGTTTGTTTTTCTTTTTGCTGGACAAAATGCAGAATAGCAAGGGCATGTAAGGCCCTGCAGCGCTGACCATCCACAGATCAGCCCTGGTGGGGGCTCTGGGTGGGCATCCCGCACCCAGGACAAGTGACCTTCAAGGAGTAGCAGGGGCCCAGGCGGGCTGGTCAACGGGCACTGGGCAGATGGCCGGAACCGCGTCTGGGAGGCCGAGCCCAGCAGCAGCAGGCGGGCCTGGGCAGGCCTGAGCTGCCCATGGGCTTCTTGTGGCTGCTTCCCAGCAGTCTGGCCTCACAGGCGTCCCTTTCATCTCGCAGTCGTGTGTTCAGCTCCCTAAAGAGGGGGTGAGGGAGGAGGGGATCATTGGGCCCGCTTCCTCCGATCAGAAGAGGACAGCCACAGGAAGGTCTCCCTTCCCACAAGTGGGCAGAGGCCTAGAGCACCCAGGAGCCCTGCCCGCTGGGCCTGAGCGCACCTGAGCAGCTCCAGCTGACGCAGTAGGCTGAGCTTCTCCTTCTGCATATTCCTGGAGACAGTGACCACGTCCCTGTGGATGGGGCTATGACGAGTGCAAAGGACGAGGGCGCAGGGCTGAGTTGGGAGGGGAGCGGCCTGGCGGCCCGCGCACCTCTGTATCTGCTCGCGGCGGCCCTGGGCTTCGCCCTCCAACCGGCGGAGCTGTTCCTGTGCCCCCTCCAGCTGCGTGCGGAGCGCCTCCAAAACGCCCCGCAGCTGCGCGTGCTGGGCTTGTGCCTCCTGCTGCTCAGCGGCCTGGGCCTGCAACTGCTGCTCCAGCTGTGGGAACGCGAACGCGCTGGCGAGAGCCCCGGTGATGGCCAGCCCTGCAGTCCCGGTTCAGCGACGCAAGGCTGGGGAGCGGGCCGCCAGAGCGCGCTCACCTCCCGCTGCCGCAGCCCCGCGCGCTCCAGCTCCTGCTCGCGCCTCTGCAGTTCCAGCTCTAGGAGGGCCCTCTGCTCTTCGCGGGGTGGGTTCTGGGGTGCACGAGGCACCTGAGCCTCTGCGCCCCTCTGAGGAGACCGCGGGCTGAGGGGTGAGGGGCTCCAAGAGTGCGGGACTCCTAATGGGCCGAGGCGTGGGGGCCCACCTGGCTCTGTCCACGCGGTCGAGACTCCAGCAGCTTCTGTTCCAGCTCTTCGTAGAGGCCTCGCACCTCCCGCTGGTGCTCGCTTTCCCGCCTTGGGAACGCAGCGACAGCCTTAAGCACCCGCTGCTGTCCCAGACCCCGCCACCACCCCGGACCCCGTCGCCCTCACCGCCGCAGCGCCTGCTCCAGGCCTTCGCGCTCCCGGACCGCTGCCTCCAGGCAGGCGGACGCACGCAGCAAGACGTCCTCGAAGGAGCCCAGTAGCTCAGGCTGCTGGAGCTGCAGCCGGGCCCAGAGTGCCCTTACTGCGCGCTGCCTGCAGGGGACAACAGCGTGAAGCTTGGGACTGCCCGGCTCACTCCACTTGGCAACATTCCCTCCGGGCGGGCCGTCTGCAACCGAGTGCCGGCTGCCCCACCCGGGGCCTCAGCTGCCTGAGATGCAAATTCTGCGGGAAATCACGCCTGGCCGCTCCTCTGCACACAGCCCTTGGTGACTGGGCCTGGGGACAGCATGAGCCCCAGGCCGCATGCAGACCCACATGAAACAGAGACAGGCGGGCCTCTGCCACGCCACTCACTCGCCCAGGACCCGGGCCACCCCTAGCTGCTCCAGCACAGTGCAGAACCGCTCCACATCCTCCTCATCTTCCTCTTCTCCCTCCAAGGAGCCCCGGAAGCTTTGTACGCCCGATGACTCAAAGGTTTCCTCTGGAGTCCACGAGGGGATCACCCCTTCTGCCGGTTGCAGCCCCACAAGCCTCCCTGCGAGCACAGTGAGATTAGGGACAGGTGGATTTTGGCACCTTGTCTATTCCCCACCCCCCATATCCTGCCTTCTCCCAGGCCAGGTTTCCTGTTTTTGTTCCTTTTCCTGGTCTTATTGGCCTGGGAATGGAAGGTGACAAGAGGTCCCAGCCCCACTGGAGTCTGACAGGGGCAAGCATAGGAAACAGGAAGGTCAGGGCACACATAGGGCAGCAGGAGCCCCGTACACCCGCGTGCAGAAGCTCTGGTGGCTTGGGGAGGGGAGATCCAGCTCACCCAGGCCCAGGCAGAACTCTCGGGCAGTGAGGAAGCCTGTGTGGGCGTGGTCCAGGCTCTCAAATACGGCCTCCAACTGCTCCGGCGTCAGGCGCAGATCGCTCTGTAGGCCCTGGCCAGGTGGAGCGCAGGGTGAGTGTACAGGCCAGCCCTGGCAGCTGGCTCTGCAGCCCAGGGCTCACCTGCAGGTCCTGCCGGGTGATGAAGCCCTTGGCCTCCTTGTCGCACAGTATGAAAAGCTCCTGGGCTTGCTGCAGCACCGCTGGACCTGGACTGCGCCCTGTGGAGACCGTCTCCTCCTCTTCCTCCTCCTTGTCCCCCTCTGCCTGGGCCCCTACTGCCCTGGACTCCCCAGAGCTGGCCATAGCGCTGCAAAGCCAAGGGAGGGCAGGAAAAATGGGAACGGGGTGCAAGTGCGCTCTGGGCCTCCTGCTCCCACTAGGAAGAAGAAGGTGTGGCAGAGGCATGGGTGGGGCTGCTGCAGGCTTGGAGGACCCCAGATCTGGTCAGGTGACAGACTTGGGGGCCAGTGGGCTGACAACAGCTGCAGTCCAGGATGAACCAGTGCAGGACAAGAACCGGGACTGTTGGTCTCCAGGGCTGGTTGTGGGTGTCCTAGTGACAGGGGCAGACTGGTGCCTGGCAGCTAGAGGAGCAACCTTGGGGTGAAAGAGGCCCTACCACATACTGGAGTTAGAGTCCCATACTGGGCCTGACCAGAAAGGACGGAGCCAGTCCTGGTCAAGTGTTTCTCCCTTGGCCAGGGCTGTGATGCCTGGTATCCTAACAGCTGGCAGGCAAGGTGAACTCCTCCCACCTGGCTCCAAGGCCCCACAGGGCAGGTGCAAGATCCCAGCCTCAGGGCAGGTGTTAGGTGCCTCCAGCAGCTATCAGCACCCCCAGATTCTGGACTTAACAGCCCCTCCCAACTGACTCCTTTGGTCTTGTCCAGGATCCTCCTGCAGCTCCTGTACACCCTCGAAGGAACTCCACCCATAGTCAGAGGCCTCTGCTCTCTGACTTTCAACCCTGGATCATCTCCCAAAGCTATACCCAGCTAGCCACCCCACCCCACCTAGAACTCAGGAGGGGCGATCTCCAGAGAGAGCCAGTTCCTAGCAGGCGGCAGGCAGGCGAGAGGAGGGGACAGGCAGGAGCCAGCTGGCAGCTCTCAGGCTCCCTAGACCCAGGTTCACCAGTGCCGGAAGCTGCGCAGCAGCCGAGCCCCGAGGGAGAGGAGGGCGGGCAGTGGACTCCTCACACCTCAGCTGCTGTGTCTGAACTGAAGAACAAGATCAGCCCAGCAGGGACCAGGGCGGCAGAACCTACCTACCAGCTGCACTGCCGCACCTGCACAGCTCCCGGAAGTGCTAGCCACACCCCACCCGACCCCAAGCTGCCTGCCTGCCCACCTCGCAGGTCAGGAGCCACATTCTGCTGTCACCTGTGCCCACCTCTCTGGCAGCCCAAGTGGCTGTCCCAGCAGAGCTATGGGGGCAGCAAAGGACCCCACCCCCTAGGGACGGGGACACCAGTCACGCTCCCCTCCCCCCATCCTCCAGGCTGCAGTAGCCAAAAAGTGTATAGGAAAAAGCTGTCAGCAAATAGACCAGATGCCTTCAGTGACTTCTAGAACTGGAAGGATTTCTTCTCCACACTTCCAATTTTGTTTGTTTTTTTCCAGTTTCCAAATAATAAAATTTTATACTAGAAAATGGCCTTTAAATTAGCACCAAGCCCCTGTCTGATGGGAGTGAGCCCAGGGAGGTCACCTTGGGGGCCCTCAGCACTCCCTTCAGGAACAGCCCAGTGCCCTCTTCCTACAATGGGGATTCCCCCCAAGTCCCCTCTCCCCCCAGCCTGTGCCCAGACCCACCTGGCCCCTGGCCTGTGCTTCTGCCCTGCACCACCCCAGGAGCTGTGTTGCCTCTGCTCCTCAGGTGGAACCCCAGTAGACTGGGCCTATAGGACAGGACCTGGAGACAGGAACCGCACCAGGACTGGGACCTGCCTGGCCGGCTTGTCCGGTCTCTCGTCCCAGCTCCCACAACCGTTATTGTTGGCTGGGGGCTGCCACCACAGCACCCACACCTTCGGGGAGGGAGAGACGGGGGCTGGGCCTGTGGCTGGGTGCCAGCGCCCATCACCATTAGATCCTTACCACTCCAGATGTCTCCTGTCCTGGCAATGGACACCAGGAAGCTCCTGGGACAAGTTTACTGCCTTGACTTGAGCTCCTCCTCAGCACTCCTAGGTACAGGCAGCAGACAGCACCAGACACATGGGGACAGGAAGGCCCAGGCCCTGCCCACTGGAGTTGGGGCACCAGTGAGAAGAGCAAGCATAGCACTTTGTGCGATGGCCTAGGTGGCATGAAACAGACACTCCCGGGCACAAGCCCTCAGCTCCAGGAGGCCCCTCCAGTGTCCAGCCCTACAGCGAGCCCACGCCCACTGTGTCACGGTGTGGTGAGGAGGTGTGGTGACACCTTTTGTAAATACTTTTTCTTTTCCCAAATATTTCTATTGGTCCTTGGAAAGTTGTGCCCAAGAGTCACCCAGGCAGCCTGAGGGCAAAGTAGTGGCAAACAGATGAGTCCTTGGAAAGCAGAGGGCACAAGGGAGGAGGTCCCAGCAGTGCCACCCTGGCAGACCTGACAGGCAGTGGCAGAGATACTGGCCAGCAGGTATGAACAGTTTCTCAACACCATGTCCCCAAGGAGTGGGGCAGTCACACTGACATGAAGAAGGCAAGGTATGGGTGCTGTGGTGGCAGCCCCCAAGGTGCTTGCATGCTTGTCGCTGAGGTAGGAGAATCACAAGTTCAAGCCCACGCAGTATAGGGACTTAGCAAGACCCTGACCAAAAGCAGAAGAAAAAAAAAAAAAAAAAGATGGGGGGGCGAGGAGATGGCTCAGTGGAATAAGCGCTTCCCTGGCAAGCACAAGGACCTAAATTCAATCCCTGGTTCCACCAAAAAAA
>NDGN011469245.1:0-19058 GCA_002564285.1 Tympanoctomys barrerae | reverse complement strand
GATATGGCAGACTGCATGCTAATAGAGGAAAGCTGTCCACCTGTAAGGTATCCAGGAGGCAGAGAGAGAAGGTAGCAGCTGAAGAAGAGAACAAACCCTTCCAAATCAACCCTCAGTGTCCCACCCTTTCTAACCAGGGCCACCTCTGAAAATTATTCTCTTGGGATACATTTTAAATCTCAACCATAGCACAGTTCTGATTATCTCCCAAAGGCCCTACCTCCAAATATCAACAATTGAATTTGGCACTAAATTTCTAATGCATGAATTTTGGAGGATACATTCAAGCTATAGTAATACCCTAGTCTTGCATTTTTTGTCTGTCACTATGCTCATGGGTCTTGCTTTCTTACATGGTACTTTTAGGGAGCAGATTTAGTTTGTGAGGCCAACACTTGTCTCTCTGCACCTGCAGGAACTTCCCTGCTTCGTTTGCAGCCCATTCTCTTCACCTGCTCTTTCCTTATAATCCTAGGTATTATCTCTCAGTAGGCTTCTATGGCCATGGCCTCTTATAGCTTCTACACAGCACTATGAAAAACTTTCACAGCAAAATTTATATTATCCTAACTGCTTCCAAGAAATAGAGGGAAATGCTGGAATGATAAACATATATTAATATATATTTAAATTATCAGGGGCCAGGGAGATAGCTCAGTAGACTAAGCTCTTGCCTGGCAAGTGCAAGGGCCTGAGTTCAATCCCTGGTTGCACCAAAAAAAAATGATAATAAATAAATAAACAACTTATTGAGTTATATCTAGACAATATGTTTATGGGAACAGATTCTTATATGTTAAAGTCAAATACATTTGAAGGCTTTATGTAAGAAATTTAAATGGCTTCATATAAATAACATCTTAAAATTATATGATCAGAGCAATAAATTATACTTTAGAGGAGTATGATCATGGGAATTTTTCATAAATGCCATAAAAATAAGTCCACTTTTTGGAAATTCTCATTTTATTATGCAAAAGGCTAAGTTGGATCTGCTTCCTTCTTTTTTTTTTATTTATGCATCTGGTACAGGGTCTCACTGTGCATCTGGGATGCAGCTCCGACTAATAGTGATCCTCCTGTTTCAGCCTCCCTAGCACTTGGATTACAGGAATGAAACACCACACCCAGTTTCAGTGGCCAGTTTGGCACTGGATTGGCACAGTGTGTGGTACTGGGGATTAAACCCAGGTCCCTGCACTTGCCAGACGGGCACTTAAACTTCTGAGCTATCTCCCAAGCCATCCTTTCTCTCTTGTGTTAGTTTCCTATGGCTTCTGTAACAAATTAACACAAATTTAGTGACAACACAATACATATTTGTTAGCTTACTATCCTGGAGGTTAGCACTCACTAAGTCAAGGTGTTAGCAAAGTTGTGATTTGAAGAAAAACTGAGGTGTAGGTTACTTCGGGTTTTTTTGTTTTTGTTTTTGTTTTGCCTTTTCTGCCTTTCAGAGTAAGCTGCCCACCTTTCTTGGCTTCTGCTCCTTCTTGACACCTCTGCTGTCATCTTTACACATCTGTCTTGGCTGGTTATTGTGCCTCATTCTCTCATTCCTAAGGATGTTTGTTTGTTTGTGTTTGTTTTTGTTTGTTTATAGTACTGGGGATTCAACTCAGGACCTTGTGCTTGACAGGCAGACACTTATTCTACTGAGCTATCTCCCCAGCCCAGGATGTTTATTTTTATATTGGACCCCTTCATGGTCCAGGTTGACCCCTTAAGTTCCTTTAGCACATCTGCAAAGTCCTTTTTGCCATATAAGGTAACATATTCACATATTCTGGAGAATTAGATATAGGCATAGTTGGTCACTTTTATTTGGCCTAACACACTTCCTTAATCCCGTTTACTTCAGCTTGATCTCTTTGACTTATACTCACTCCTCTCTTGCCAACTTTGCCTCTGAATCTTCTGGTACCATAGTGGGCATCAAGTTTGCTGTCCTGAATATTCCCTATGCCAGGCAAACCTTCCCATCATGAGCTCTGAGTCCCAGTACTTCATCTCTCAAACACCCTCCTCAATGATCAGTTTTCTCCTCATCTCTAGACACTTACTCTCCCCTTCACTAAATCATTTTTCTCCATATTTATCACCATCTTCCCTATCATATATCTTACTTATTAACTACTTCATTTAATGGTCTATCTCAGTGATGGAATTCATGCTACTTGTTTTTGTTCTGTTAAGACAAAATATGTTAATGTATGAGTTGTTTTTTTCTAAACTAAAATCTCAGTATTCATATATAATATAGTGTTGGCTTTTTGTAATCAATAAGTAGATTTGGGATTGTAGTTGAGGCACTCAGGTCTAAAATCTTTGTATTGCTCGATCACATCCATCTTGAACATAGACCTCATAACAGCGAGGATTTCCTCCTATATTTTCTGCTGAGTCTCTTGGACTGAGAAGCACTCCTAGCTCATCATAAGCCTTCAATAAATATTGATGAAATGAGTATGTTTGGCCATATGCTACAGGCAACACCTATATGTGTCACAGCATGACCTCTGAGTCTCCTATCAAAACACTCTCGTAAGCCCTCCAGGGGGTGAAGTCCTGGCTTCCTGAGCAGTCTGAGAGCCCAGCAGTAGAACAGGACTAGGCCTTACTATGAAGTGCACATACATTGACTTCATACTCATTTGTGCCAAATTTCCTCCACATAGACCTCCAGTTCTTTTGTCAGAGTACAGAAAGAACAATCTCTAAGCTGAGGATGGTCGGAGAAGGAACCCAGAGAATGGTTTCTTTTTAACAATGGCACAGTGAACAGTGTCATATTTTCAGTCTGTCTTGCCCTCATTTCCAGACCTTTAATGTGTGGTCAGTTCCTACAGCTTTAGGGAACTCTGGAGTGGAGGCTATGTTGATCCCCAAGCTTCCCTCCTGTTATTGTTCACTTTCCTTTAAATCTTCTACCACTGTTTTCCTTACTTTGCGACATCTTAAATTTTATTACTGTTCTCTTCTCTTCTGCTCTCTTCTCTTTCCTTCCTTTTGAGCAAGTTCTTTCACTATTGTTTACTGAGATTTCAAGAGGAGGTAAAGATAGATTATACTCATCCTAGCATTTTTATCATACATGCTGGAGGCTTTCCTATCACTTTGGGCTAGGAGTAACCAGTATGTGTTCTCTATGTCTACTGAGTTCTAAACTTGAGTTTAGAGGAAGCTGTTTTCTTGATTACAATCAAAATATGGTCAGAAACATTTCCATTTATGAATACTTCCATTTATAAATTTCCATTTATGATTACTTCACAACCTTAAGTTGCACGGGACACTTTTTTTAATTTATCTAACCCAATCCTGTGAGGCAGGCAAAGATGTAAGATGTAGGAGAATTAAGTCATAATGCCCCTGATGGCTGCACAGTTAGTCAGTGGTGGGCCCACCACCACCCCCTCCCTTCTGACTCTACCATGTGGACATGTTCTCTCTCTTTGTCATTTTGCTTTTCTTTTTACAAAGAAAACAAATTAGGAAAATGTGTTTCTTTTCATAAATGTGACACAGTACAGAAAGCTTGCTGAAAAAATAGTCACATTCCTGAAACATTCATCCTGAAAGCCTCCCGGCTCTGGCCCTATGCAGGGAAGACATTTTGCTAACACTGGGCTCACCACATCTGCAGGGTTGGAAGGTCTAGAATGTGCTGTCAGTGCTGTCTACCCCTCACCAGGGCCTATGGGTAATTTGGCTTGGGCTAAAAGTCTACTCCTCATTATGCTGCTTCCTTGGTCTAGGGCCTTCTGAAATCTCACAGAAAGCATATCCTTGGGTCCCCATGATGTTCTCACATCTCTGCTCCCTGAAGGAGACCTGCACATCTGTTTCCCATGACTGTGAACTATGAGAAGTTGTCAGGGCCTTTCAATCAGTATAAGGGCCTATAAAATCTTGCTGTATTTTCAGTTTTACTAAATATTTCTATAATTCAAAAATGATGGAACTGGATAATGTTTCTTTCTTTGGAAATATATTTAACAGCTGTGTGTGCACCAGATGCAAATGAATATATAGAAATGAATTGTGCATTTTATAGACTGCACTTCATATTAACTGCCTTCCCTTTCAAATACCTCAGGCCATGCTCCTGCCAGAATGTTATAAAGACAATAGTACCTTGCTGGAGAAAGTTCTGTTTTCACTTCCCCCACCCAAAGCCCAGTTCCATTCAAATAATCCCTGGACAACAGCACAAATCCTCTCTCACCCAAGCCAAGGTCTCCTGAATGGAGATGCAACTTGCTAAAGATACCTCTGATATTACAAATGATATAAAATTGGTTGTTATTACCTCTCTAACTCTAGTTTCTGTACCATAAATGAAAATATAACCGTGTTTACCTGTGGTTAACTGTGGTAAATTAGGCTCCTGACAGAAATAGGTCGATAAATTTGTGATAGACAATTGTCACACTCACGAGAGCCCAACCTAGGAATGAGAGCTGGCAAGCCTTGTCTTTGGCCTTCTTGTCTATCAGCAACAGTCACACAGATTCGAAAATGGACCAATTCGTAATTATGCCCAAGACCTGACGCTAGAAACAAGTGATTCAATGCGCAAAGACAGTGGTATGTGTGTGTGTGTGTGTGTGTGTGTGTGTGTGTTGTGCAGGGTGGGGTCTGGTATTCACAAGCAGTGCTACCTCTGACCATTCCTGACACACAAACAACACCCAATGCCTAGTTCTACAATGGTTTGGCAAGGGAATACATTTTTTATTCTCATTTCCTAGAGAAGGCTGCTGAGGCGCAGAAGAGAGCAAGTAACTTCTTCAGGATTACTTGGCCTACATAGGCAGAGCCATGCTCCCAGAGGGGTAGCTCTGTAATGAAGTGCTGCTTGCTTGGCATGGGCCAGGCTCCTCGTTAGATCCCTAGAACCTCAAAACAAAACAAAACAAAAGACAGAACAGAGACTTCAAAGCCCTATGCTATTTCTAGAGACTCATTCAGCCTTCAAAAAAAGCTCATTGGTCAGCACAATATTGTTATTTTCATTTTTGGTGAGTCAACTGTCAGGCTCTGTCTGATTTTCTCAATTAGTAAAAGGAGTTTCAACAATCTATAAAATTATCCCAACACTTTTTCTTCCCCTGTCTCTTCCCTTTTAATACTTGAAGTCAGATAATTTCCCACCATAGGGCAGGTTCTTTGGGAGGAGAACAGAAGCGCACTCCACGTCTCTCTATAGAGATAGCCCTCAACCAAATCGGCATTTTGTGAAATTGGGCAATTTCTCTTTCTTTCTTGCTGGTGAGCCAGTGAACACTTTGACTTTTGAAAACCAATGACTATGCACGCTGCTGTCACCTCTCACTCTTCTTTATATTAAACAGCACCATTTAGGACCTGGGAACCTGTCAGCTTCCAGAAGGAGAGGCACAATTTCAGGACCACAAATTAAAAACAGGTAGAAAAACATTCTTGCATCCATCAAAAAGAAGAGCGCCTCTCTCAAAGTTGTGCTTGCTAGTACTTCAGCTCTGCCCTTTGTATGAATAGACTTGACAGAAAAATTATTTGGATGTGTCACGTGCTTGTCATCTCAGGCCAGCAAACCAAGGGCTTAATACAGAGTGACACAGCAGCCCAGGAATCTCGTCCTGAGACCTGCCTCACTCTGCAGACTCGGGAACAAGCCATCCCACACTGGAATCTCGTGCAACGCTTCGGCCCAGCTCTAGCTTCCTGCCCATGGATTCCTTTGTGAAGATGCCGCCCCTGAGAGGATAGGAGAGGCAGGAAATGTACCGCAGCCTCAAGTCTCCAAAGAGGGGGCTCTTCCCTCCAAAGGAGGGGGCATCTTCTCCATCTTCTCTGCTGAAAACAGATCTCTTTGTCTCTTTCTGTCTCTCTGTTTCTGTCCCTCTCCCTACCCCTGAATGAGAAGGAGCAAAAGAGTTCAAACCATCCGACTCAACAATAATGTAGAAGTGAACTTATTCTACTTTTAGGATTTATTTTTTTTGCAGTAATCTTATATAAGACTGGTGGTCCTAGACTTATGACGGTTGGACTTAGGATGTTCGACTGTCCCTCGTGTGCAAGTACACTCCTATGACCAAACAATAACACAACAAAGCTACTCAGTACTTACTTAAAAAATAAGCTTTCTGTTAGGTGATAGTCCCCAAGAGCCTAAATTTAAATCCTCTGGGTGTTGCTGTTGCCGCTGCTCTTGCTGTTGTTCTGAGCATGTTCAAGCCAGGTGAGCTGAAGCTCTAATGATTGCTAAGCTAGGTACACTTGGCGCAATTTGGACATAGAATATATTTGACTCCACTGGGTTTATGGAAATGTAACATTATCATAAGTTAAGGGGTATCTTCAATTACACTACAGCTGGATAGAAGAAAGCCTCTATCCTGAGTCTGGATGCTGCCACTGTGACTTTGGGGGTCCATTTCACTTTTTTGTGCCTCGCTTTCTTCATCTTGAAGATGTTATTGGTCTGTGGGAAAGGGCTGGGTAGCTGAATCCCAGTGATGTGCACGCAGCGTAGCCTCAGCTTGGGAAACCTGGGCTAGCCTGCCCCTTCAGAAACCTAATAAGAACTTTTCTAGAAGTGCTCAAAAAGGAGGATGTTATTAGTGTAGAAATGCCATTAAAAAGGAGATCTGTAGACATAACCACTAAAGAGGTGGAAAAACAAAGCAAAACTCCAAGTCCACTTAGAGTCCAAAGGACATGTAGAGATCACCCATCCAGTCCCTGGTCCTATGGAGATGGCACCTGGAATAGAAACGAAGGGGACAGGAGCCCACACACAGGAGGCCTCATGCCACCCCGCAGCCATGTGGTTCAGAACCGCTCAGCTTGCACAGGTTCGTAAGCGTCTGGCTAATAGAATCTTAGGAGCATAATGATGAAGCGATTTCCACCAATGCCACTGACACATTCGATGGAAATCTCTCACATGCATTTCTGTGGGTTCAGAGGGAGAAAGTAGAAAGCAGAAACACCTTGATCCTACTTGAACTGGGACAGCACTGCCACCAGGGAAGAACTGGCTGAGGAAAAGTACTGGCTCACTTTGTCATTTATACACAACCTTGAAATTCAGGAAAAAAACTCAAGAAAAAAATTTCACTTTGCATGGGCTCTTACTTAATAATATTTCTCCCCTAGCCAGGAAATGTTCAGATATAAATACTCCAATCATTGCAGCTTCTGACCTAACCTAATTCTGTCATTGGCTCTGCATTTCTGAAGTCTGCAATAACTATCACACATCAACACTAACTGGCCTGAATTATATAGATATAGATATAGATACAAATACAGATATATAACTATTTAAACAGTGCATGCACAGCTCATGAGACATACTTATATTTTAAAAAGAATTGAGAGTCAACAAAAGCTTCATGAAGAAAACATGTTAAATGCAAAGGATCACTTTTAGAGGGTTGACATAGGGCATGTAGCAGTCCCCAATGTCACAGACAGCTGTCCGTCAGGTAATCCAACTGCTGTAGGTAATGAAGAAAAATTTCATTGCATTTGACATAAAAGGACAACTATACTCACAACTTGAATGTAAGAAAAGTAGGAAAGTCAGGCGTTCGCCCCGGCAGTGAGCCATCTTTTTCTCTATGGAGAGCATGAGCCAAGTCATCAGCTAACCCACAAACGAGGCATTTTATTATTCTTTTAATGTATTTAGTACAGGGTCTAAAGAGTCTCACGACACAGCTCAGACTCGTAGTGATCCTCCTGTTTTCAGCCCCCAAGTGCTGGTGTTACACACCTGGGCCACCACGCCCAGCCTCAATGCTGTCTCGGCACACCCACAGGGCAGGCCAGGATCCAATCTCAGCCCTGTGCTCTTCCTAAACTGGTGCTTTAGTCCGCTGAGCTATCAGACTGGCCACACGAGTGAGGCATTTTAATCATGAAAGTCCTCAACCCAGTTACAGAAGAGAACATTCAGAAAGAGAGAGGCTGAGTACTTTCTTCACCATTTTAGCAGATGTATGTAAATTTTTAGTTCTACCACTGTGGGTGCACTATTGTAATAAATGACTGAATGTATCTCAGTACCTAGCTTTAAGAAATGTGGTTACATGTATTTTGAAAACCAAGCCAAGAAACACAAGACCTATAAAATCCTGCGGCATATTAAATGAGGGTCCTTTTTTCCTGAATCCACTACTGCAAGTATCAACTAAATGCAATTGAGAGCAAATAAAGATTTGCCAGAACACAAACTGCTACCCAGGTGAGCGATATAGAACTGTGTTGCGCACACGGATAAATACAGATGGTATAGCCTGGAGTGCAGCGCAGTGAATGTGTGCTGACCGGAACGTGGACATTGTTTCTTAGCTACCAAAATGGCATGGAGCCAAAAATACAAGTAAAATATGAGTTTTTCTTTCTTGTTCCTTGGATGAAAAGATAAATATTACATTTTATTAATAACTGCTAGTTAAAAGGCTATTAATCTGAGATAATAATAAATAAAAGGAGTCTAGCTGAAGTAAATGCCAGAAAGGAACTTGTAACTTTGGGCCAAAATAAAGAGCTTTTTTTTTTTTTTTTTCAAAAACAAATGTTTTACTGTGGTTACTTTGAGCTGAAGAAACAGATCCATACGTTTAAAAGAAAAGGACAAAGTGGATTTTGTTAAAATTGTTTTAGGAGCTAGCCGTTACCGTTCCAGTCTTACTGAAGGGAAAGAAGAGAACGGTGACGCTTAGGGGACGAGCCACTCTCCCGATAATGAGAATAAGTTGCTCAGTAGATATCTGAACTCAAAGATTGCGAGGACGATTTCTAAAGAAAAATGCTTTTTCTTCTGCAGGGAAAATGAGCACATTTCATGCTCACGGGCTCTTTTTATTTTCATTATATGATATGTAAGGTATGAATTTCTTCTGTCAGATATTTCTAGGGATGGAAATTTAATTCACTCTCAACGTGGTACGGTGAGTCTTGAAGTACAATAAATTTCAGATTGAGCGTGCTGATACGTCAAGCATTTTTAGTCTCTGCCTTTTTTAAAGTCATAAAAATAATTATCAGAAAACGGAATCTTGGACGCAGAGCCGCCGTCCCCTCCCCGCCTCTCACTCCCTTCGGGCCGGGATCCACCCCCGCGCTGGCATGTACAGAGAACATTCCGACTGCAGCTCTACCAAGCACAATGGGCAGTCAGAAGTTCGGGGTTTTGAACCTCCTTGATCCAGTTTTCTCAGCCAGAAAATATCAGCAGTAACCACTAAAAATCCTTCTCCTAAGACTAGTTCTGTAATTTCTCATCAAAGTTAAAAAAAACTCTGACATCGAAGGGACCCATCTCAAAGAGACAGATGCCGTTGCGCTCACTGCACCCCACAGGTCCAGGGACAGTCCTGCGCGAGCCCCGCGTGGGGGAACTTCCTCTCTTGCGGAGGTGCCCCCTCGTCTGCCTGGAAAGAAACTTGGTGGCCAGGTGCTGTGGAGCTTGTGCTTGGAGCCCGAGGGACCAGCAGACGTCTGGTTGTTCCCTCGGATGCTCGGACTGTGTTATGGCTGTTTCGGGATGTGCCCCAAAGCTCACGCGGGCATAGGCTGTTCCGAGGCAGCTAAATCTAGAGTTCGTGACTGGTTCATTGTCTAGTGCTGGGACTGGAAGTGTGTGAGCTACCCCTGCCTTAAGGAAGGCAGCCTGCATAAAATGTAGAAGGGTGGGGAGACGCTTACTCCTCTCCTCTGTCCCCCTCCTGAAATTGTTGTTGGCTGTTTTCCGCTTGCGTGAACTGTTGCCCCTGTGCGGTGTCACCCTGCCTGGTGCCAGCTGATGACAGACTAAAACCTCCACACACCGTGAGCTACGTAAACTTTTCCTTCCTTAATTTTAGGCACTAGGTATTTTGTCTTAGCAACAAGAGAAAAATAGCCAAGACCGATGGCTGTGCCGCTCCTGGGGCTTTGAAATAGAGCGCTGAGCACAGATTCCTTCTCTCCTCACCCCACTGCCCCTCAGACCTTTCATCCATACCCTTAACGCCTCTTGTCTCCCAAACTTCCTTCCTTTCTCCACGTTACCAAACCCCACGTGACTTGCCTTGTCAGCGTCCTCGCTGTCCTTCCCTCCCTCCTGCCTTATTTCCTTTTTTAGAGGACCTCAGGAAGGCTAATGATACTCCACAGTTTAAGACTAATGATACTACACTCGTGCAAGAAAGAATCTTTCATAAAGTAATTAGTTGGTTATTTAATTAATTATCCTTTGTCTGGTATGTCCTTTATTACCTATCCATCCTCAGCAGCTATCCTGATATTCAATACAAATCTTCTTGCTTATATATGTTTCTATAAAATTCAAATTGGACTTCTCTACACATCTTTCAACTTGCCTGAGTGATATTCTATGGCAGCTATTCCGAATGTTTCTAATAATGATAGTTCAGCACCTCATTTTTCGTATTGCTCCTGCATGTCCCAGTGTGCCTCCACCACATGTCACCTGTGTATGGTGGCTGAGTGGTGACTGCCCCACCACCTTTGTCCTCCAACAGCACTCAGGTGAGTACCACTCCCTGGGTCTCTTTACAGACTCTGTAAAGGATGCACCTGGGACCCCTGCTCAGGCTTGGTGCCCTCATACACTGGGTGCAGCCAGCTGGCTCAGCAGGTATGTGCAGGGTGCCATCCCAGCGCCAGGGCCAGAGCCCTTCTCTTGCTTCATACCCCCCCCCCACAGCATCTATACTTGGGTACAATAGAATTAAGAACAAATATCACAATTTTTCTAATTTCTCTAGTCCATTGCTTCCAAAATTCTTCCCGAGTTCCAAAAACAATGATGTTGTTCATTTGGGTATGTACAGGTTATTTTCATCCTACAAAAAGTATAGTAATATTGCTATTAAAGTACCAAAGGAATTGAAAAAAATTGCACTATTTAATTATTAGGAAGACATAAGTGGAGAACAAGGCCCAGAAGCACTACACTGTGGTCTCCTGCTGTTTGGGACACAGTCTTGCCTGGCTGCCCTCCCATTGCCAGAGCTGAATCTGCATCCTTCGCTGAGTGCTATCACCACCCCTCGGAGTCCCAGGGCTGTGCCTCTAAGCCCTGTAGTCCCACACAGAGCCAATGCGCAGATGCATGAGATGGTCCATCTCAGCCCTTGGTTTCCAACTTCCCTCCTTTTCTAGAGATGCCCCATGAGATATTCTTCCATGAGTTGTCCCAGACTTCAGGTGGGAGAGCAGGGCATCCTCCAGCATAGCTTTACCTCACTTTAATATCAATTTGTTCTTTCCCTCTCCAGGATGAGGGAACTAGAAATAGCTAGGATTCACTGAAAAGCTGCACACCCCAGAAGCAATCTGCCAACTGGCTACACACGAGTGTTCCTGCAGGGCAGGCAGCCTAGGGGCGCATACACCTCCCCCTGCTCTGCCCATGCACCCCTTCAGCTTTATCCTTCATGACAGGCTAATGAAGGGCTGGCGTGGGGGTGGAGGTCCTGTGATTACACACAGATCTATACGTGCACATACCAAAGAGAAGACACATATAATCATATTAAGACAGTTTGTTTTCATATCTATATCATTTATAGTAATATAGAGTTGACAGTTTCTAGGCATAGTTTTCCCTAAACAAGCCCTCCATATTTTTCCTGGATGTGAAAGACTGTTTTCACAGCCAGAAATGAGCGCTTGTGAAATTCTTGGGGACTGGGTGTTGCTTCAGGCCATCTTCCTTGGTTAACAATCAGTGAACAACTAACTGGTCTTAAGCTGTATTTCTACTTAATTAAAATCATCACAGGAATCTTTTGAATCAGAGCCAACCTACCCAAATGATTTGGACCAGAGAACTGGGACATTTGATAGCTCAAGCCCAAGCCAGGTACATTCCAAGAATGATAACACTTCTGCCCAGGCAGCAGATAGCTTCCCTGTTGTTTTAACTGTCTCTCTGTCCATGCAACAGCCATCGCATTCAAACAGAAATTGGCCACACGTTACAGCCACACTTTAGGGCCCTGGCTTACCTTGCACTTAGAGACTATTTTAAAATAATAGAGCATTTATACTAAATTTATGTTCACTAAGGACATAATCTATCACCCGTAGCTGTTAACACTGGGTCTCTCCCACTTAATAAGGTATCAAGTGGGTTGGTCTTATTTACACAAATTTTGAAAGTTAACTCATTCCCATTGGTAAGGCTGCTTCTAACCTATTAAACTGTGGACAGGTACAGACCTCGAGGGCTCCCTTCTGCCCGAGCACTGACAGTCTCCAAGAGCCTCTTCCCCATCGAAAGTCCATCTTCTAGCATTGCTGTGCTCCTCAGAAGAGTGGGGTCTTTTAGGACCAAAACCAGCGAGGGAAGGTTTTTAATCAAATAGTCTCTATTTTCAATAAATCAAGTTGCCAAGACCAGCTGAGAACATCTATTTAAAGAGAAAAAAAAATGGCAAGCAGATTTTTTTAGAAGACCTCTATCTTTGCAAAAGAAATAGGGTTTTATATTTCCATGCCATAGAATTTTCCCTGAGTGGCCTGAACTAGTGGGTAATTCTACCACAATTGAGTAGTAAGAGAACCCTGAACACACCACATAAGAGTGTTTCCTTTCCCTTCTATACACTTCAGCATCTTGGAGAACAAAGGATGGGTTGGTTTGGGCCAAGTGACTTGGGTACATCGGGATGAGTCATGAGTTCTCCCGCTTTAGATGATTATAGGTGCCTTATGGAAATATATGTTTTGAATAAGAACATAAGGGCCATCTTAAACTATTTCTGGAACATATCAGGGAACACATACTATACACTCCATGTCTGCATACTAGACATACACTAGAACTTCAGCCGGACTAAAGAGTGTTTAACAGGCATTCATTTGGAATCATTGTCCTTAGCACTTGACATACATGATCCATTGTCATCTGATCACTGTCCTTGTTTTACAGATGAGAAAAATGAGGCACAGGGAAGTTAGGCAGTTTTCTCAGTTAATGGTAGGACCAAGGTAACTGAATCCCAAGGGCTTTTCTTTTAAAAATCCTGTATTATTTCCCTAGCAGTGTTTTATTTAGCTACTACTCCATTTTGAAAATCGCTGGGGTGCAGGCATGTTGTGCCTGATTCTGTTCATACAAATAGCTTACTCTGTAGTTTCCTCATGAACTCAGCACCTTGTCACTGCCTACCAGGGCCTGCTCTCTAGGAAGAAAGGCCCATATCACAGCTTCAGGCAGAAGGAGCCACAGACAACATCCAGCTGGCTTGGGCCCCCAGAAGATGCCAGAGAAAACTGACCCCGACCGCTACTCTTCTCTCCAACCTTGGCCTGGGGCCCTGCAGTGGGCAGGGATTCTGGAGGAACTGCAGAGATGGGAAGCATCTTTGTGGCTGTTCAGCTCTGGAAGCCCAGCCAGGCTCACACCAGGAGCAGGAACACGCCCGAGAAGATCCACACCCAGGACAGAGTCACACCAGGAGCAGGCTCACAGCCGAGCAAGACTCACCAGAGTGGCTGCTTTGTCCAAGGGCTGCACTCAGGGAGTGCAATGGGGAGAAGGTGAAGTGAGCACTGAAGAACATCAGCTCTTCCTATAGGAGTAACAAACCCCACGAGAACAGCTATCTACAGACCTGCAGCACAGAGGACAGTCCCAGGCGTGCTTCCTCCCCTCCCAGGGGAGAAGGCCTCCGGGTTGCTGTGGCATCTCTCCACTCTCTAGACCAGTGGTGGCAAGTCCTCAGCAGGCTGTCTGTATTGCTAAAGCTTAAAGGGCTTGCTGTCCCTGTCCTGGAGAGCAGTGCCACTGACCCTAGTGCCTCAGCAGGAGAGGCGACACCACCACCATCCGTAACCTGGCTGGAGCAAGGCCCACTTGTCGCTGCCTGCCTTCTTGTCTCCTCTCAGGCCTCCGTTAAGAGCAAATCTGAGTCTGTTCCAAGAATTTCAAAGTAAACATTTTTAATCAGTCAGAGATTACTTATAAAGCTTTTGTTTGAGCTGTGCCTGAGATATCAGGCAAGGACCAGGACCTTACCCAATCACACATCGGAGGATGAGTATTGATGCATTTACCCTACCAAACAGCTGTCCTTAGGGGGTTTGAAACTCCCACCCCCATCCTTTCCCTCAACTACACACTCATCTCGCTATTTCCTGCAAAGGAAAATATTTACTGTGTGTTTACTGCATACATCTATCTGGGAGCTTATCAGCAGAGTTCTCTCCAACAACTAAATACACATGGACTATCTTAGTGTTGAACAGAAGTGGTTCTGTAAACATTTGCAGTCCTTGTCACCCCCCGTTCATGGCACTCTGTGAATCTGCATCTCCCTTTGCTCTGGTGAGGGCAAGGCCCGCTGTTGACAAGAAGGAATTGTGATTCAAGCAACATATTAGGGCTGAAATGAACACAAGTCGCAGCTCCAACCACAGAATACAAGCCCTGAGGAAACACCTCAGAACCAAAGGGCACCTCATGGCAAACAATCGGAGCCTAAAGTGGCATCTTTAGGGCACCCAGAAGTGTTTTTGTGTATAAGTTAGCACCCTGCTGGCACCCTGAGGTGATTTTCGGGCTGCCCCGCAGGTGGGTGCCACTCATTTCTCTGTGGAGGAAGTTGTACCACCCTGTTATTGGTGCCTCAGAACCATCTCTCCCAGAGAGTCTATTAAATGCCCTTCCTGTTTCCAAGGCTTAGTTAAGAGCTCTGTGAAAGCAACCACATATTTCACACAGGCTGTTGATAAGCATTTGGATGGATTCTCTCCCCAGACACTTATAGTTCAGAACCTGCTCGATTTAAGATGAAAGAGGTTAAAAAGGATTTTTCTTTCTCTTCTTTTCTTTTTTCTTTTTTCTTTTTCTTTTTTTCTTCTTCTTTTGTTTTGTTTTGCCATATCTTATCTTAAGGCAGTGAAGTCTTAGATGGTTATTAGCCAGCATGTTGGGAGTGTGGCGACACCTAAAGTAACTTTCATGTCATACGTACCAAGTACTCAGGCTGACAGATCTCACTCATGCGACATTTTAGGTTGTTTCAGGGAGCCATGCTTCCATCTCCAGCCTTCACTTTTAGCTTTAGACTGGGCCAGATGAATCTTGGCAAAAGACACAATTGCCTGTGCTCGCTTGTAGACAGAGCAGTGGAGAGGCAAGCACGAGTGCCGCACACGTCAGGCAGTGCTGCGTGTCTCCTACTTACTATCTCTAAGGACCTGCCGGGCTTCTCACTCAGCGTGCCAATTCTCTGTGACACAGATCAATGCAGATCAATCTCTTCATAGTCACATTTCCAGCATGAAGCAATTCTTAGAAGTATGTACTCAATATTCTTTGGTGAATGAAGGAAGGAAGGAAGGAGCAAAGGACATGAGGAAGTGTATGTTTAATAACTCAGATGAATATGAAAGAGATTTCCTCAACTGATGTTCAGAAAGGAGTTGTGCAGAGGCAGGTCCCGTGCCTGTAAATGTCAAGGGTTTCTTTGTATGCTCCCCCTGTGAAGCTGCTTGTGCTGATGGAAGGAGGTTAAGATAGAAGGACCGGGGTCAAGCAACTCCTTCTCATCAAATACTTACAACAAATGCTAAGGGTGACGCTCCATATGTTTGGATGTTTAGAATTCTCTGAACAAATTGTTCTGAAGCCTCTGATTGCTGGTACTTTGTTGCTGTGACCAAATGACTGAGGAAAGAACAACTTAAAGGAAGAAAGGTTTATTTTGACTTGCAGTTTCACAGGTGTTGGTCTGTGGTCAGCCAACTCGTAGGCCTCTGGCAGGGCAGAAACACTACAGTGAAGGAACTTGCTGACAGACAGCTGCCCACCTGTGACAGGCAGAAACCAGGGAGGAAGGGAAAGAGCTGGAAAGGAGTAGACCAAAAACAAAACCTTCCCTCCGCAAGCATGCCGTCTGAGACCTACTTGCTCCAGCAGGGCTCAGCCCATGACAGCCCACCCAGCAGTGAACTCAGCAGTCTCAGCAGTGGATTAATCCCAAGACGAAGTCAGCATCATCTCTGAGATTTGGTCACTCCCCTAAAACCCATCAACTGCCTCTCAGGGAAATTTTAGATGCAAATCCTAATAAGGAGAATTTTCTAAAAGACTAAGAACCATCCAGAAAGAACCATCTGCCCAAAATCTTCTGAACGATTTTAAAATAGATGGACCCTCCTGTAATTCCAACTACTCCAAAAGCTGAAGTGGGAAGATTCCAAGTGCAAAGGCAGCCTGGGCAACTTAGTGAGACCCTATTTTGCCTAAAAGAAAATCTTAAAACATAAAAGAAAGAGCAAAAAACACCCACAAAGCTAATCCAAGCTTCCTCCTGAAGACAAAGCAAGAAAATCACATTTTTAACTAATTATACACTGCTTGTAATATGTTAGTCCTTCTAACTTAGACTTGTTTCACAGATGCTAAGCCTTAGCTAATCCAGCTGCAACACTGGAACACAAACTTTGCAACTCTGGCTGGAGTCAGAGTGTGTCTAAGCTCACACTCATCTGAGGAGGAACACGGTGAGCTCTGGGGTCCTCGGCTGTGGCCCAGTGAAAGGGAGGCTCAGGTTAGCCCACAGCAGCTCACCAAGGCAGCTCCCTTTCCAGCTGGGTTCATCTTGGTTCATTCCAAATTATGTTCTGTAACCAGACAATGCTTTGACCCAGTGAAAAAGTGTGTAACCTTCAATTAACTGCAGCCCCCTGGGGTACAAAATTCTCATGATACAGATTATTTTCATATGATGACCTCGTACATAGAATTTGTGGTTTTGTAGTTGTTGAATCTTTTGTTTTTGCTGCAGATAGTAACTGTGAATTCTAAGAGGATGGGATTCTGCTAAGAAATGCAAGGCCCTTGTTCACTGCACTTTCCTGGAAAGGCTTTGGATTCACATTCAGAATATCTGCTTTAAGTCTTATTGTAGTTCTATTTTTAATGTTTTTATATGGGATCTCAGTATGTTTCCTAGTTCAGTTTCAAAGCTGTAAATTCAGTTAACCCTCCTGTCTCAGCCTCCCGAGTACATGATACTACACCTAGATCTATTTTTAATATTTTCAGGAATCTTCATACTGGTTCCCATAGATGTCCACCGTGAGTGGACAATGGGCCAACTGCTCCACATCCTCATCATAAAACTTCTCTGCTTTTTTCATAATAGCCTCCTGTCCAGTGTGAGTGACACCTAATCGTGGTTCTGATTTCCTTTTTCCCGATGTCCCCTGATGCTGACCGCTTTCTCACCTACCTGATGCTCATTTCTGCATGTATGTTTAAGTCCTTTGCCCAGTTTTGATCTGGGTATTTGCTGTGATCTTCTGTTTTGTTTTGGCTATGTTGCTACAGGAGCTCCTCATACATTTTGGAGAGTAACTCCTTGTCAGATCTGAGGTTGGCAGATGTTTCCTCCTGTTGTATGGGCTGCCTCTTCTTCTTGTTGGTCCCTTTGCAGTCTACAAAGAAGTTAGGGATATGGCCAGAAGCAAACAAACTGATCAGGGCCTTGAAAAGATGTCAGTGCTGCTGTGCTCATTGCAGCGTGACTCACGACAGCCAAGTTACGAAAACGACACAAAAGTCCATCTATAGACAAATGAGTAAAGAACACATGGTGTGTGTGTGTGTGTGTGTGTGTGTGTGTGTGTGTAGGGGGATGTTAGCCTTTCAAGAAAAAAATCCTACCATTTGTTACAATTTTGAAACATAGCATGGAAATTGCCAGTGGGTGGAGGTAAGGGATAGTGAGGAATTGTCTAATGGACATAAACCTACAGTTAAATAAAATGAATACGTGCTAGAGAGCTCCTGGGCAACATAGTGCCGGCATTTACTAGTATTATCCACATAAAAATTTAAAAGATTGTGTCCCATGCTAAGTGTTCCTATAGGACACACACACACACACGATACAAAAGAAACCTTTGGAGGGATGGATTTATTTACTAGCTTGATTGTGGTGATGGTATCATAGGTGTGTGCAGGTCTCTAAACCTGTGAAATTGGACTTCTTCACAGGTACAGAATTTTGTAGGTTAAAATAGATAACCTTTACTATCACAGTAAAGGTATGATAGTAAAGGAATCTATGGAAGGTTTTCTTGCAGCAGAACCCTGGGAAGACATGGACGAGGAAAGAAAACACAAATTGTACTTTTGTGGCTGGTGGCAAGGAAACAACAGCAGCAAGTCTGGACACTGGAAGGTCCAGCTAGTCAGAGCAGCACACAGCTGAAATCTCGGTTCTCTGGGGCTAAGGTGACTCGAAGTTCAAGCCCAGCCTGGATGACTTAGCCATTTAGTAAACCCATCGCAAAATGTAAAAGTTTAAAAAAGACTAGGGATATAGCTTAGCTCAAAGGGCTTGTGTTCACACTGACACACACACACGCACATATATGCACGCACACATACACACACACACACACGCATGCATGCACACACGCACGCACACTTATGGAATCTATAGAGAGAGAATGTACTGGACAGCACAGAGGAGGAGGGGACTGCCACCTTAGGGAGAAGCCAGCAGAAGCGACCCCGTGTAGAGGTGCTCGCAAAGTCAGTACAACTGAGGATACAGAAGGAAGTCAGAAGAGAGCTGTGCGAGAAGCGAACGAAACGTGGCCTGCACAGAGAGAAGGCACCCAAGGCGTGACTGCCAGCTGAAGAAGAATAAAAAGTGGGCTTTGGAAGACCACGATGAACCAACAATAAATTTCACAACGAAAGCATAGCAAGTGTGCAGGGGCAAGCAGTAGGAACAAAAAAGCGGGGGAGGAGAGCTAAACATAGAATTCAGAGAATTCAATTCAGCCAAGAAGAGGTTATTTTAAGCCATGAACAGGGAAAGGATAATTCTTTACTTAAAGATAAGAGGCCTGAAGATTACCTTCTAAGTCAGACTACCACAGAACCTTTTTAAAACTGCCACATATATGACCATGTTGATGCAGTTGTACTCAAAGAACTCAGAACACATCCTTAAAACATCTTAGAGGGCTGGGGAGATAGCTCAGTGGCATAAGGGCCTGCCTGGAAAGGGCAAGATCTG
>NDGN011469243.1:0-10228 GCA_002564285.1 Tympanoctomys barrerae | reverse complement strand
TCAGTGGAATAAGTGCTTCCCTGGCAAGCGCAGGGGCCTGAGTTCAATCCCCAGTTCCGCAAAGAAAAAAACAAAACAAAACACCATAATATTGATGTTTTAAGCATATAATAAAATGAATACTCATATACTTACCACTCAGCTCAGTAGTGAATACTATCATCTCTAACTTGTGTTTGAACGCTTGCTGGAATTTTTCGTTAGTTGTTTTCCTTCCTTGTTTACTTGTTTTGTGCTTCTGTATTTCTCTTGCTCCCACTCCATTTTCAGGGAACAGTTCGTGGAGGGCATGTGGAATCGGGCAGGAGCCCCATGGCCTGCCTAACCCTGGTGAGGCTGAGAGGCTGGGGCAGTTCTGCCAGCCCCTGGAAGGGAAGAGGAGAGGTCTGCTGGAGAAGCTGGCCAGGCTTCCTGGCGGACAGCAAGACTGATCCAGAAGCTTGGCCAGTTGGGATGTTCCAGAGCACCATTCAGCCTTCCTGTTGCAGTGAGCTGAGAACACAGTCCAGGGTGGAGAGGCCTCTTACGTTGAGACACTATCAGTTCTGCTCAGACTTTCATGCTTTGGTGTTGGTACAGTGCCAGATGTAGCAGAGTGGCCTTAGCAGATCAGCCTTCTATTTTCACCCATGTGCTTTCTGGAGTGTTGATGGTGCCAGCCTTTAGGTAATGTTTGCCACACTCCTTTTCTATAAACATGTTGGCATTTGCTTTGCCTTTGCTTTTGTGGTGCTTCTTTGAATAAAGATTTCCCTTTCTATTGGTTGTGATTGCCAACTAGAGAATGCAGGCCCTGTAGTTGTTCCCACAGTATCATCTGCAATCTGCAGGGCCTGGGTGAAAAATCAGGGTTATGGCAAGTCTGCAGCAGTGCGCCTTGATGTGCCCTCCTCTTCACCACCACTACTCACCAGTCATTCATTTTCTGGTGGCCAAAACGTTGGCTTTGGAAACCTGTCATTCAGCTGTAGTTCAATACTATAGGTGTTTTTTTGTTTTTTGTTTTGTTTTGTTTTTTTTGACAGAGTCTTACTATGTAGTTTATGCAGGCCTTGAACTTGCTATATAGCCCAAGCTGGCCTTGAACTCACACCATCCTCTTGCCTCAGCCTCCCAAGTTCTAGGATTGGGCATGCATCATTATACCTGCCCTGGATTTAAGATTTAAGCAGCTGTAGTATCCTAGGTACTATGGCAAAGGGGGGAGAGAGAGAGAGAGCACAAACGAGAGAGAACAGAAATGAGAATGAATGAGAACTGGATTATGCCCTTAGGGAATTTACATTCTAGATATGAATATAAGACTTTCATGCAAATACACACAAGCATTACAAGTACCATATCCAGAATGTAGATTATTTTCTGATTACCTAATGTAATACACACATGGTAAGGAAAAAATAACTTCAAACATATAGCATAGAAAGTTTCCAAGTGATCTAACTTATTTCTCAAGGGAAATAAGTGATCTAACTTATTTCTCAAGAGAACACAGTTTTGTGTTGGAGGAGCTGGGATTTGAACTTGCCTCTGAAGAAAAGTCTGAGTGGCAGACTGCTGGGAAATGGCAGGCATCCCGAGGATGTTGTGCTTTGCCCCAGAAGGAGCAGCCATCTTCTCCAGCTTTCCCTACAGATGATGAGCAACCTCTGTTGTACCTTTATGGTAACGAGAAACCAAAATGCCAACTAGGAGCTAACCTTTGTGAAGTACCAACTGTATACTTTGTGCTAGCAGGGTACTGGCACTTTGTAGATGTGGTTGAGTTAATTGGCATGTTTATAGCAGAGGTGTCCTTATCCTTATTAACAGGAGGGACCCTGAGATTCAGATTATTTGTCAGGGTCACGTAGTTAGCAAGTGGTAGAGTTTAGCCCTGTACTAGTTGCAGATCTTGGGAATAAGCTCAGTTTCCATGTCATCTCTATACTTGGGTGGTAATAATACGTGCTTCATCAAGGGGTATTTAAACTTATGAATTAACACTTATTAGGTGAGTAAGACAGGAAGGAGCCCCTGGAGCACAAGTAAGCATTAGCTGCTACCCCTTTTGCCATTTTGTCTTGCTTCTCACATTGATTCTGTATGTTTTCCCTCACACTTTCCTGCCTTGTACAGTTCTTCCATTTTGTTTCTTTTCCTTTTCTTTTTGTGGTGTTAGGATTGAACTCAGGCCTTTCATTGAGCCTTATTTATGTTTGAGATAGGCTGGCTTTACATGGCCTCCCCATGTGCACAGCTTACACGCATGGGCTGCTATGCCTGGTTTATTTATAATTTTGAGAGTGTCTTGAATTTTAAATCCTCCTGTCTCAGCCTTTCCAGTAGCTGAAATTAGGCATGCACAGTAATGCCCAGCCCTCCCTCTGCTTTCTTTCAGTTGTTCATCTCAGTGCTTCTATCCCCTCTGTGTCCTCTTACCTCTCTTACTCTGTCATTACCTGTCCTGTCTGTCTGGATGTCTCCTGCCTCATCTCTCTGCTGCTAGTTTCATTTAGGAGCCAGAATAGACTGGAGCATAGTTCTCACTTCGCAGCCTGTGTTAAAAACAACTAAATAAATGTCAAACCTTATCTGATTCCTTGGTTGGAAGTTCAAGGTTTTCTAGCACAGACCTCAACTACTCTTTGAGTCTGTTTTCCCTGTATTTTCATACCTCTTCTGCTTTGTCTCCCTTTCCACCTACATCTGGACCTTAGGCTTCAAGATCCAGATTAAAATTTCACTTTATGTTCTCCACCCTACTCCCCACTTCTTAGAATTATTTTTTGTACCTTTTGTGGAAGTTAGTACATACTCTTGAAATATTTCCAATTTCCTATGGAATTACAATCTATCCCTTTTGCAGATGCTCAGTTAAATTTCTTTGGATATACCCTCCACTGTCCTGTAGCAGTGTTTGCACATAGTAGGTGCTCAGTAAATGATTGTGGTATAATAGGTTCTTTTGAACTATATGATGGGCTTCTCCCATAGCCTCCCGAAGGTCACTTCGCATTGGGAAGAAATGCTGTGGTTTTGTCTTTGAAGAGTCAGACATCTTTTCTTTTGGCCTTGTAGGGGAGGCAGAGCTTTCAGACTGCCGAGGGGTCCCAGTGCCTGTGTCTGTTAAGGGCTCCAGCCAGCGCTGGCTGAACTCAGTCCCGTGCCTTGGCCCCTCAGCCCCTCCCCACAAATCCTGGCGTAACGGGGGATTAGGTTCTGGCAGCACAGCTGGGGTTTTGGCGGCCATTCCACAGTCGACAATAGCACGCAGCCACCAGAGACAGGACAGCGCAGGCCTGCGCACCAGGGCCAGAGTCTGCCTGGCCTTCTTGTTTGGGTGGCCGAGGGGGAGGAGCGGGCACGGCGCGGCATCCTGGCCTTGCCACGCAGAAGGTACAGGCTGGAGAGATTCCCGCGGGGAATGGGCTTGGGGGAGGCCATGTCCCCGGGCAGGCGGCGGCCGGGAGAGGAGGCAGGCGCTTTGTGTGTGTGCGGGCGGGCGGGCGGGCGGGCGGCCCGTGTGCGCCTCAGACACGCCCGCCCGCGCAGGCAGGAAGCCGCCCAGCCCGGGCCTGCGCCGTGCTGGCTCCTCGGGCCTGCTCGCGCTCCCAGGGCCTCTGCGCCGTCTTCCGCCCTGCTCGGTGCGGGCGGCTGTGGTCCGAACTGCCCGTGGCTGGCCAGAGATGGACAGCCACCCGCTGCTTCCTTAGGCCCTGGGTGGAAAAGCGCGAAGGGAGTGTCCCGCGACCGCAGGTTTGTCAGGCAGGGTGCCGGGACACGTTTTGTGTTTCTGCCCCAGTTCGGCTTGCTCTTGCGGCTGCTGCATTTCAGCGATTTTTGCCAGCGCGCCCCTGCCTTCCCCCACCCCGCGCGCCCTCCCCTGTTTGGGGACCAAGCTTCCAGCCCGCGCCCTCTGCACCCTCTAGGGCTCGGGGCGCCCCCCGCCCCCACTGCTCGACCCCGCTCGCCTTGCGCTCTAGATCACGGAAGCTCGCTGTGCCTTTAAAGAAAGCAGAGTCCTGGCTGTGACGCACTTCTGGCTGTCAGCCAGGAAGATCGCTCCTGCCAGGCTGACTGAGAAGAAAACCAACAACTTTTCTTTTGTGTGTGGGGTTACTTTCCACTGCCTCCCCTTCTTCCTCTCCTTTCAAGATTTAAATGCTAATGGAGGATTAAAACCTGTAGATACGTTTGGCTTTAGGAGTCTGGTAAGGCCCCCCTGCACTGAGACTTTTCCTTCCTTGCTCTTTCTCTGGGTTTTTGTTCAAACATGGACGAGGGGGTGGGGTGCATTCTTCCCCCCCCCCCTCGCCTCCCTTTCCTGTACCATCCTTAAAGGGGAGGGAAAGAAGAGGGAGCGCAAGTAAACAGAAACAGGCTCTGGGAGCAGAGCTTGCCAACATCCGGGAGTTGGCGCCTTTCAGGGGAGAGGACTGCTTTCTTTTCCCCTTGGGTAGATACATGTCAGCGTGTTTTTGTTCAGAAAGGGAAAGCGTGTGCGTCTGCCCTTGAGCCCTAGAGAAAGCTCAGTAAAGGGCTTCTGGTTCCCTTGTGAGTCCCTGGGCATGATTGAGGTGGTGGACTGTGAAAACGGGTTCATTTTGTTGGCTGGTAGGGGCCAGGCTGCGCAAATGCGGTGACGCGGTAGGTGCTGCTGCGCTGCTGGAGTGGGCCCGTGTGTGCCGCTGCAGGCCCCAGCCTGGCAACCTTCCTGCTCACAGCTTGAAGAGCTGAAGCCCACTGGAAATAGGGTGGATATCCGCAGACCATTTTTGAAGAAATTGTGAAATCTTGGTTTTCTGTGCACCTTCTCCCTTGTTACTGTCCAGCGCCTCAGGTCGCTTCTCCGTGGGTGGGAATGCTCGGGGCTCCCAGCTAGACTCTACAAAGGCCGAACTTTTCAAAGGGCGGGGATCTGTGGGATGTTGGTGGTCTGTGGGATGTTTTATGTGAAGAGGATGAGCCTGAACCCATCCTAGTCTCAGAGGGCTCAAGGGGTCCTCCAACAAGCTGGTTTGCCCTGACGTCCAGAGTGTGGAGAAATTCTGGACTTGGAGCAGTCTACTCAGAACTCCTGGGGGGATGCAAAGGATGGTCTGGTCTTCCAGACTTTTAATAGAGTGTCTAGTCCCGCAGCCATTTACCTTCTGCAAGCCAGGTGGTACACTGGAAAGTTTTAGGTTTTTGTTTTGCCTGTGGGTTGTTTTTAGTATTTTTGAGATGGGTCTCATCATGTACCCACCAGTATTTCAAGCTGGCAGGCTAGCTTTGAACTCTCCACTGTGTAGCCTACTGGCCTCAAACTTGTAGTAATCTTCCTGCCTCAGCCTCCCAGGTGCTGTTGAGTACAGGCATGCACCACCATATATATATATTTTTTGTTGTTGTTGTTGTTGTTGTTGTTGTTGTTTTGTTGTTTTTTTTTTTTAAACCAAGCCTTGATGTGTTGTCCAGGTTGGCCTAGAATTACTCCCGGGTTCAAGTCATTCTCTCCTTCCTGCCCCCACTTCAGTAGCTAGATACTAGTGGCACTAACCAATGCTGCCAAGCTGTTTTGTTTTAATGGCAAATTAGCCATAGCTTGGCCTTTGCTGATCCCTCTGGGGAAACCTGCCAGATGAAGTCTGGGTAGTTGCTTGCCTACCTCTCCTGATTTTTCTAGAGTTGGAGGAAGAGCCTTAGGATTATAGTATTTATTCTTTGAACATAGGCCATTCTTAGATGGGGGATCCTTTGGGGTACAGGGCATGGAATTCTATGACTATAGTCTTTTTTTTTTTTTTTTTTTTTGGTGGGACTGGGGATTGAACTCAGGACCCTGCGCTTGCCAGGCAAGTGCTTATTCTACTGAGCTATCTCCCCTGCCCCTTATGTCTGTAGTCTTGTAGGCTCTCAGTGTTCATGGTGCTAAGTTTGCATTGAGCTTGGATATGCAGATGGGACAGCCATTTTTTAGCTGTGTGTCTATGGGCCTTGGAACCATCTAGTAAGGGAGGAGGAGGTGAAGTCCCTGGAAGAATCCTTTGAGATGGGAACATGTGTAGTCCACAAGTTCTGGGAGTGGGAGGTAGCAATAAGTGAATGGGGGTTTAGTCGTGGTAGAGACTGAGATCAGTACAGTTTGGCAGTTCTTTAGACCAAAGGTCATATTAGTGTTATCTTCAGGTAAGGTAGTGTTCAGGCAGGCAGTAGGTGGCTAAGAGGCAGTCTAGGGAGCAGGCATCCAGGCTGGGGGCGGGGCATGGAGCGCAGTGCTGCTGTGGCTCAGACTCTAGCCTATCACTTGTCTTTCCTAAAACTGCAGCTTTTTTTTCCAGAACGGACCCCAGAGCTCAGCAACCTGACCCGCTGGCTCTAGTCTTTGCCTCTGGGCAGGTGGTTTGCATTAGCTGCAGCCTCCGTAGGAAACCAGGACTTGGTTTTAACTCTTTAAGATCCAGAGGGGGTGCAGGACAGGTGGCTGTGCTTGAGTGCCACTTTTTCCTTTTGCTGATACCTCCCCCCTTCCCTGCAAACAGAATTGGTCCTGATGTAGGGGAGATGCATTTTGTCAGCTTGGGAAGTGTATGGAGGATACAGGACCTTAAGTTTACAAGGCAGCAGCTGCTTTTTTGGAGCAGGGTAAAGAGAGGGTTATCTTGCGATCTCTAGGAGGACTGTGTTGTGGATTCTGGGTGCATCTTTCCCCCCTCCCCCCAGAACTAGATAGGTGGGGTACTCTGAAGATACCTTCAGGGTTGATTTGGTTAGTTTACATTCTGGGAAGTTCAGTTTTCTGTTTATTGATTGGGCACTTAAGAGAGGTGCCTGATTCAATTGGAGTGAATCTCAGCAGATCCTCCTATGAAATGATTCCAGGCTGCAATCCCAGGGATCTGTTTTTCCATTACCATCACCCAGTCTTCTGGGTGGGGCCTGCCTCAGATTTCAGGGGGAGGTAGGGAGGATGGTGCTCTGGCTGGGAGCCCTTGGGTTCCAAGCCAATGCATGCTTAAAGCTGTAGTCCTAGTAAAGCTCAATAGAGCACTGGCTGTGCCACTGACTTTGGTCCTTGTCACCCAGAATGGCCATCAGTACCAGTGAATAGCAGTACTGTGCTCCTCACCCTGGTGTCCTGTCTGAGGAAGTGGCCCTTTGTGACAAAGTCCATAGGGAGTTCCTCACGTTGAGTGTTGGATGCCTTCTCTTTCTGTGCCTAGGGAATATGAAAAAAGGCATTTGGCCTTGACATGAAGTTTTTTTGAGTAATGGAACTAGTTCTAAACAGGCTCTCCTGGGAGGACAGAAAGGTGGTACATTCTGTATCTCAGATGAAGAGAAGAGGTTGGTTAAACCCCAGGTCTTTTTTTTTTTTTTTTTTTTTTTTGCGGTACCGGGGCTTGAACTCAGGACCCTGCACTTGCCAGGTAAGTTCTTATTCTACTGAGCTGTCTCTCCAGGCCCTCAGGTCATTTTTAGCAGCACAGCTGTGGAATCTCTGAGGGGGCAAGACCTACCTTTGGTTGCACTTTTTTCCTTCTCCTGGGTATGGTGATAGTACATGTAATCCTTACTACTTGGAAGGCTGAGGCAAGAAGATCATAATTTGGAACCCAGCCTGGCAACTTATGGAGACCCTTCTCAAAATAAAAAAAAGAGCTGGAACACAGCCCAGTACTCCTTGGATTGTATCCATAATATAACAAGAGAGAAAGGCATTTTGGAGGGGGTGGTGGAGGGAACAAACCCAGGGACTCATGCATGCTAGGCAAGTACTTGACCATCAAGCCATCCCCCACCCCCAAGTTTCTGGTTGAAATGTTGGTTCTCATCAAAGGCCTACAAATCTGCTGTCAGCACTGAGGATTGGCAGCAGTGAGGATAAGGCTGGGACGTGGTCTGGGCTATACTTTTTTTTTTTTTTTTTGGAGTGCTCAGGATGCCTTCAGGGCAGGTCTGGTTTGGCTTGAGAATGAGGGGATCAAACCACAGCATCCTGAGCCTGACTGCTTTCTTTCAGCAGGCACTTAAACACCAGAGCTGATGGGCAGCTCCCCGCCCCATACTTTCCTCGATATTGAAGAGCTCCAAAGACAATTAAAAAAAAAAAAAAAAAGAAAAGCTCCAGTTGAACATTTGGAAGTTCCCTCCTTTACCCAGCTTTAGGCTGGCCAGGCAGCATAGTCTTATTTTGGTGCAGTAGTTGAGGTCATGTGCCTCTGTCTTGGCCTGGCCCCAGGGCTAGACAGGCAGTACCAAAAGAAGCCCCTCCTTGGGAAAATCTTTCAAGACTGAGGAACATGTGGGCTCTTAAAATTTTTTTAAAAATCTTTCATTTATGTATCTTTTTATTTATGTATTTGGTACGGGATCTCACTATGCAGCTTGGACTCAGTGAGCCTCCTGTCTTAGCCTCCCTGGTTCTGGGATTACAGGCATGTGCCACCACACCCAGTTTCAGTGGCTCTCACAGTACACCCAGGGTTTCCTGGGCCCACTTAACATGCAGTATTAGGGATTGAACCTGGGGCCTTGCGCTTGCCAGGCACTTAGACCAAGTGAGTTGTCTGAAAGAGGGATCTCCCCAGCCCCATGTGGGCCCTTAGCTTGTCTGCCCTCCTGCCATCTCCTTTAACCCTTCCACTTGTTCCTGCCAAAGCTGAAGCGAATTGGCTCATTTCCAAAATTGTGACGTTAGTAACAATAGCAAGTAGAATCATGTTGGGTTTTGCAGGGTCAGGAATCATTTCATTGTAATTAGCATCCAGTTAACATTTAAGTATTTTCTTTCTTTTTTTTTTTTTTTCCGGAACCGGGGATTGATAAATATTTTCTCATATTAAGGATTCACAAATATTTTCCCCTTCACCCTGCTGTAAGCCCCTCTGAGGCAGGGGCCACATACTCATCTCTGATTTTTTCACATATCTTCCTGGACAGAATGAATACATCAGGGACTAAGAAAATAACTTTGTGGTTGGTTGATAAGCAGAACACATTTAATAGGAAGTAAAAAGAGATGAAGGAGAATGAATTATCAGATTAATGTATCTCTTTCCCCTACCTGACAATGAGCACCTTCAGGGAAAAATGGTGTTTTTATTTCCAGCATTTTGCATATAGCAGGCACTAAGTGACTGTTGGTTCCACATAACCTACGTTTTGGAAATGATACTGTGTGGTGAGTTTTACAGGTGATGTGGCTCTTAGCACTTCTGTTACTCTTTCTTCCGGAATAGTTATAGGCTGGGTACCTGTGGCCAGTAGTGTAGTGATATGCTGTGGAGATTTGTGGGAGTTACAGAGGATATTAGGTGTTGGGAAATATTTTACTCATCAAGTCTGTAATCCCATGGGTAGGTTGGCAGACAGATGGCATATTCCCAATGCAAAGGAAATTGAGGGTAAGAATACTAGGACAAATACCTAATTATTCACTAAATGTCCCCCTGGAATCTCCTCCAGAATTAACCTTGGTGTCATCCAGAGATCTTGGTTTGGGTTTTACATTTCTGTAGAAGATATGAACATTCAAAAGCTGGAGCAGTTTCCCCCAAGGACTTAGTGGGGCTTTTTTGCTTGTTTTGTTTTTGTTTTTTTGAGGCAGTGTCTCATCATATAGCTCAGAGTGGCCTTGAGCTTACTATTGGACCAGGCGGGCCTTGAACTCATGGCAGTCCTCCTGGCCTCAGCCTCAGGAGTGCTGGGTGTATAGGCATATGCTGCCGTGTCTGGCAAGGACTTGGTTATTAAATTAGTTAGAATTTAGGTACTAGCATGAAAAGCTAGAAATCAGTCTTTCTACTCGAGAGGAGTAACTGCCATATGCCAGGCACTGGGCCATGTGGTTTATCTTTTGTATCTCAGTAAGCCAGAGAAGTGTGTGGATCCCATTTACAGATGAAGAAATTTAGACTAAAAGAGGTTGTATTAAAATCATTCGGGCTGGGGAGACAGCTCAGGGGTCTAAGTGCCTGGCAAGCGCAAGGACCTGGGTTTAATCCCCATACCACATGCTATACCAGCCCTGCACTGAGCCAGCCACCAAAACTGGGTGTGTCGGTGCACACCTGTAATCCCAGTGCTGGGGAGGTTGAGACAGGAGGATCACTATGAGTCGGAGTTGCTTAGCAAGACCCTGTACCAAATAAATGAAAGATTAAAAGTCATTGACCGTGATCACATGGAATTAGTGTTCAGACTCAGTTCTGTCCAAAAAACCATATTTGGATTATGTTTAAAGAACACCATTGCTTTCTCAAAA